>MDKF010646740.1:0-15826 GCA_026770625.1 Nicotiana glauca | reverse complement strand
TTAGATATAGATTGAGAGAGATTGATGAATTGGTGAGTAAAAAAGAAAGAATGAGGGGGTATTTATAGTTGAGAATTGGGAAAAAGTGTAATTATAAATAAAGTTTGGGGGCCAAATGGCTATTTTTTAAACTTCCAAACGGTCAAAATTGCAGCCCAACGGCTACTTTTTTAATTTTTGACCGTTGCCTATATTTAATTTTTTTTTTAAAAAAAAAAATAGCCGTTTGAGGCCCGCCAGCCAGTCCCGGGTTTAACGGTCCCGGGCTCGTGGGCTTCAATATACTACCAGACCCGCCTTGGGCTTTTTGCACCATTAAGGCCCGGCTCGCCAGGCCCGGCTCGTTTAGCCCGTTAGGACCGCGGGCCCGGTCCGGGCCTGGTCCAAGCCCGGCCCACAGTACACCATTAGTCTTTCTTAACAAACTAACTTACTTGATCTGTTTGGCAACATATTTAGCATTTTGTTGAAAAAGACCAGATTGTTCAACTCTTGCAAAGTTCATTAACTGTTCTGAATTTTCTGTTGCAGAAAATTCCATCAAAATTCGTTAAACATATGGAAGGACGAGCTTCTGGAACAGCATTTTTGGTGGGTCCCAGTGGAAATTCTTGGCCTATGGACTTAATACAGCAAGATGATGGTTTATTCTTCCACAACGGATGGGCTTCATTTGTTAAAGATCACTGCCTTGAAAATGGGGATGCTTTGGTTTTCAGATATGACGGTGATTTGCATTTCAGTGTGCTAGCATTTGATGAAAGTTCATGTGAGAAGGAAGCTGCTTATAACGCTGACTGCAGTCAAGGAGCAACAAACTTGTACAATCTTGCTTTGAAAAAAAGAGACCGAGGAAACTCGGCTTTTCTAGAATGCGTTGTTGAAGGTGTTCCTAAGAAAATGCGAAGCACTCAGATCCCTTCCGAATGCACAGCAGAAGACGCAGTTTGCTCAAATGGAAGAATTTATGCTTCTAGCTTTCTGAATGAAATGGAGAATGCTAGAAATGCATCAACCAATACAGTTACCATTGCTGTGCCATCTCAAACAGAGATTGTCTGCAGTAACTTAGGTAAATGGTTAGATTATAGTTTATTACATTATTGGTGGCAGTTCGATTTAGTTTGAGAAGTGTTGTTTGAGTTTGCCAGAAGTTTAATCAAGCCCAATTTGATGTTACAGTTCCTACTAATTATGAAAAGTCATTTACTAAACAACAATATTTCCCATTGAATTGCAACTGCCTCATCTAGGAGCTTTAGCTATTACCGGTGCACGTTGGAACATTTTTCCTTTTAGCGTTCAGTGACTAGTGAGACTTGAACTCAAGGTTTTTGTTTGATATCATGTTGAATTGTGTGACCACCTCATCTAAAAATTTAAACTGTTGGAGGAGACACTTATATTTTGATATATTTTAGGTCTTTATCACTTAGTAATGTAAGTTCTTATAGTGCAAAGCATTTGTATACATTGTTGCCCTGCATTTCTATTACGCATTAACTTTTTTTTTTCTTAATGGAAAGGAAATTCAGTTGTTAGCAACAGCTATATTGCAAAATTGTCAGTTACAAATTGGGAAAATTTATTGCTAGTTTGAATCTAAAGCAGAGGTGAAAACAGGCAATGGTACCTCTGAAGAACCTATGTGGTTGACTGCACAAGAAGCAGAAAAGATTGCCCGGTCGTTTACCTCGAGTTTCCCCAACTTTACGAAAGTTATGAAGAGGTTCAATGTTAGTGGTTCATACACCCTGGTGAGTAGGTCTTCCGTTTTCTCTAAAACAACATTTCTTGTGATTCTTGGTGCAACTACAAAATATTATGAGTAATCTTAGCTTCTGTAATGTCTTGCCTCAACATTTCTTGCTATCAATGACTGCATCGAATGAGCTGTCATATCTTCTTTGACAATAAGGAATGTTGTGGTTGAGAATTATGTGCAGTGTGGTAAAGTTGTTTAGCTTGTTATATTTTTATGTGCCAACAATATCTGAACTGCCCACTGATGTTTCTATTTATTTTAGTAGCTGCATTTTGTCCTTAACCTGCCTGTTTTATGTTGAACCACAAGGCTATTTTGTTAATGTTGCCATCTTTTTTGTTGTTGACTATATTACAACAATCTAATCTAGCAAGGTAGTTGTGGCGTTCAGTTCCACCCTTTGTAGCTTTCTGTATCATTATATTGATTTGTTGTATGCCTAAGCTTTTCCATGTTGGATTTGCTTCATCTTAGGAGATGATTCACTCTGAAAACATTGGCTTTATTTGATGTTTAGTTTGGAGTAATATTGCATTAGACAAGTTTATTCTCTTTTCACCACCTGCACATGCATCACTTGGTTTGTTGATCTCCTTCATATTTTCTTGACAGAACATCCCTTATCAATTTGCCACAGAACACCTACCCAAATGCAAAGTGAAGATTTTACTTCACAATTTAAAAGGAAAAACTTGGACCGTGAATTCAATCCCGACTACAAGAGTACAAACATCACATACCTTTTGCGGAGGGTGGTTATCCTTTGTTCGCGACAATAACATTGATTTGGGAGATATCTGCATCTTTGAGCTTGTCCGCAAGTGTGAATTACGCGTGCATGTTCTGAGGGTGGAAAAGGAAGGAAATGATTACAGTAGTAAGGTAGTTAAACTAGCTGCTGATTATGCTGCCACCTCGGTTAAAATTTCTGGATGTAAGTTGACGAAAGTGGGAGAAAATTCTAATCACTGTTTACAGCAGGTAGCAAAGGCCAAGACATACGATAAAAAAGGATCTGCTCATGGCAAAGAGAAACATGGTAATATGTTGAAGAGTCATCAGCTCCGTTTGTCAAAGATTAGCAGTGGAGATTCAGGTGAATTTACATGGTGATTAACTAGCTTATTTTAGCTGTCCTTCCTCACACAACACAAATTGAAACTTCTCAACTTTCATTCTCGAACAGTAATCAGGATACCTGCTCAGGATAAACAGGGTTCTTTCACCAAGAGCTGCATGTCAATGAAATCAGTACCTGAAGAGAAATTAGCTGCTGAATCTTTCATTTCTAGTTTTCCTCATTTTGTACGAATCATGAAAAAGTTCAATATTAGTGGCTCGTACACTCTGGTGAGTAGTTTTTTGCATGTTATATATTGTTATTGTCCGGACCTTTTCCATCCCATTTGATTCATTCATTATTTCTCAATTATATGTCAAAACATTTTTTGCCAACATGACGAATGATTTCCCGTGTAGAATCTAGATGCCTACTGGACTTAACACCTAATTTTGTGTCTAATGCATTTGAAGAGTAAAAAAGTTAATTACTGTCAGAGTTCAAGTGCTATTTTGTAGCTGTTGATGTTCTAAAATATTTATGTGCCCTCACTTTTGAGCTTTGACAATACCCCGTTCTTCTAGATTTTATAGAACTGATGTGTTCGGTAGTTGAATCCTCTTTGCCTTCTAACAGAACGTTCTTTTTTGACGAGGGCCTTCTAACAGAACATACGATCAATGACAAAAATCATAAAATTGTCATCCGAGTGAATCTTCTACCTTAATTTTTGCTTATAAGCAAGGCAATTGTAGGTGCTCCAGGCATCTTTGTGAATGATGTGAATCTTGGTAGTGATACCTTTTTTTTGTTTTGTAAGTGAGACCTATAAGGGGAGTTATAAGCCTTTTGAACCTAAAAAAAGGTAATTATTTAGTGGTGTCTATGTTTTATTGGTCATACATAAAAGTAAATGCATTTAAGAGAAGATAACGTTTAGCTGTCCTATAATGTTACTTTGCATAGCAAGCATCGGGATGACATTTATATTGGAGTACTCCCTCCAATTCAATTCATATGCACTCATTCCATTTTGGGATGTCCCATAACGTTTAACACAATTCCATTTTAGTACAGCTTCCACAATTTTAGATATTTCAATTTCATTCAAGTGTCACAATTTAAACTTCAATATGATGTTTTTTCCCATCAAATAAACTTTAAAATTTATGTCGAAATAAGATCTTAAACTTCGTGCCTAGTACCGTCACATAAAATAAGATGGAAGAAGTAATATTGGTCAGATTTGTTTCTTTTCCTCTCTCTTTATTATTTTTTGAGGGCATAGTAACATTTTCACTATATGGGGGTAGAAATTCTACCATAGAATGTTTGTAAATCTTGACTTATTTCTGTTGATAATTGTTCCTTAAGCCAATTTAAGGTGTTTGGCATTGTGGCATTTCTCGTACTGTTGTTTGCCTTAAATTCATATTCTGAGAGCCTTCTATTTCTTTTAACAGAAAGTTCCATATCAGTTCTCAATGGAACACCTCCCAAACTGCCGAACGGAGATCGTGCTTCGTAACTTGAAAGGAGAATGCTGGACTGTAAATTCAATTCCGACTATGAAGGTACAAACGCTGCACACATTTTGTGGAGGATGGTCAGCATTTGTCAGAGATAATGACATCCAGATGGGAGATATCTGCATATTTGAGCTAGTTGGGAAATATGAAATGCGTGTACATATATGTGCAATTGGGAAGAAGGGGTTAGATTACCGAAACAGGATAACTTCTAATGAGTCGCCTATCCTTGCGTCCTTGACAAGCTAGAGACATTTGATGTAACACGCAAAAGAATGCATAATACAAGGTGAGGGTCAAACTCTCTTTAATTCTAATCAGTATTGTTCCATTGCATTTGGTAGAGAAGTATCAATAGTTATTCATAAGGTTGCACTTTGGCACTAGAAGCTTTCAAAATCAGTACACCTTGCTGTTCCACCACATTTTTGCCAAAACATTGAGAGAGTAGTCATATGAGTGTCGCATGCCTTTTTACAGTTTCGTTCTTTTCAGATTGGAAGAGTCCCAAAACCCTGTTGCTGTATTTTTGAAAGCCTATGTTGTCTGTTTTCTATTAATGTAGTGCTATTACAGCTCGCTGGTGTTTTGAGAAATGACATAGTGCGACAAATTTTTAAAAGGGGTATGGTCAAAGTTACCTTTGTTATTTTTTGCAAATGTGGATGACAAAATGATAATTCCCTTCCCTTGCCTATTTCAGCTTCTCTTTTTTTTCCTTCTTTTTTCTGAACACGTTTAGTATTTCATTTTGTGGACTCTCTTTTTATCAACCTACGGACTTTTCTGTTTCCATCTTCAGGTGCCTAATTGCTCTTAGTTTCAGGCCTGGCTTTTTGCTGGAAGTGGATACACTGGATCAGAAAAGGAATACACGTAAATGTTATGGAGAAGCTTAAAGTAAATCATCAAACATTTGACCAGGTTGGACATAGGTTCAGTGCTTAGATGTTCTGTTCTCAGTGTTTCCCAAGCTCTCATGTTCAGACTCTGTTAGTTTAAATACTGTGTGAAAAGCTTCTCATTTTCTTAGTATGGTAGATTTCCCTTTGTAAATAATTCATGTGTCTGTAGTTAGTTTAATTGCCAGGAAACATCTGCTGTATGTAAAAAAAGAAATTGGGACATCTAGAATGAGAAATCGAAGTTTTCGCTCAGCTGAAATGAGTTCGGAGATATTTCCTCCATGAAGTTGTTTTTACAGTAGCACCAACTTTGTCACTTAGATTCATTTAACCTGTTACATGATCTGCTGTCTTGGGCTCACGAGCTTCTGGATTGATCTGAAGTTGAAGCTAATGAATTCTGCCTTATACTGGTATTCTCGTGGCCAGCAGCCTATTCCCCCTATACGGCTCCAAGTGTCCCCCTTATCCTTGTTATTTTTTGTAATTGCCGTATTCTTTTCCTCTGTTTCCTCTTCATATTAGTAAACGGTACCATGAACTTGATCTTCTTTCGCTCTTTGGCTTCGAATCCTTTACTAGACTTACTTAATACTGTATATAACACAAATGTAATTGTAATATGTGTCGTCAATAAACAAACTTTTGTTCTTCTGCCATTTCTTCTTCTTTTGAAATAGACCAAAATATGAAGAAAATTCATATAGCTAATATATTCTGTTTGGCGTGAACGTCCCGGTGCTTTTTATTTTTGTTTCTTCTATCTTTGATCTGATAAAAATTATCGAAATGCAGGCTAAAATTAGGGAGGATTTGGATTATAAGCATTACGTATCGTAACGATTTCAATTTTGTAGAAACTGTAACATAATGTTTTGAGGAGGATTTTTATTATAAAGCATGGTTAAAATTAGGGAAGATTTTTATGATAAAGGCACAAGTATCAAGGCGAAGCTAAGAAATTCAACACCCTTTGCCAGGGACATTCAAAGTCTATTTTTTAATCAATAACAAATAATATTTTACATTATACATAGTATAATTTTTCGGCAAAGGGTGTTCCCTTGGGCCAACATAGCTTTGCCCCTGTATCACCTGCAAGAAATTGTAACATAAAGTTTGAGGATTAAAAATTCCTCCGTTAGATCCGATTCCTCTTCTGATCTTGACACACACAAAATTCTATTTTTGCAGACATAACACATCTCAACTTATGTTTGAGGTCCATCACTTGGAGCTGGAATAATATGGAAACCAGATTGATGTAACCATTAATGTAATTACTCATTATCACATGCTACCAAGCCAAGTGAATTAAAAATGCTAAAAATTGATATTAGTATAAATATAACCTCGATATATGAACGACAAAACCATACTGCATAAACTTAATGGGAAATATATTAACATTCGGAAGAAAACTAGGAACAAGTACGAACTAGAAGAATGTTAAAGACTATTTCAATTAGCTAGTAACCATTCCATGCTCTACTTGGCATAGGTGTTCTCATTCCCTCATGAATAGGTGTTGCAGCAGAATCTCTTGTTGGAGTCATCAATGGACGCATTGGAGTTCTTGCACAATACGTAGGAGTCTCACCCCCAATACCAAAGCCAGAATTGTTCACTTCTACATTCATATTCTCACAAATTTGATTGCGATTAACATAAATAGAGTTCATTTGAGCCTCCAATTCTACCCGAACTTTACTCCCTCTAACCTCTACAATGCTTCCAACCATCCCATGATAAGGTCCTTGACGGATTTTAATTCGCGCATTCACCAATGGATCGCGCCTTACTCTTCCAAATCCATATCCTTTTTTAGGAAGTGGAGGTCTAAAGTTGGCTATTGATCCTGATCTTTCATCCCTATTTCTACTTTTGTTGTTATAAGTTTTACTAACTAGTGATACTGATTCTTCACAATATGCAACCTGAGAAACATTATCTTCAAGTAGCTTGGTCAAATCTTTGCTCTTGATTTCAAGACAATTTTGAGGCAGATCTCCATTCGTTGGTCTGAAATAAACAATATCATCCTCAACTTTCAGAACCAATCCCTTTATATGTATTAAATCTCCATTGACAACTACTACTTTATCTCCTGCTGTAAAGGAATTTTTCTTCATATTCTTTGCTAGCATAGCAGAAAAAGATAAAATTTCTGCATTAATGTCGTCATCATCCACTCTCTCCTTAGCTGCATGAAATTTTTCAAGATCATCTACAGTTGGCTGAATCTTATTACTGATTGACTTAAACGACACTAATTTATAGAAGAAACCATCTTTGAATTTCTTGCCATCCACAATATCAAAATATTCCCCAGTAATTCTATCCCTCGAACGCTTCACTGAAATGCCCAATGCTTTAGCTTTACTAGAACTCCAAAATCTTGGTGGAGAACAAATTTTACTTAAAACTTCCTTTGGTTTATAATTACCTTGATATTTGTTAAGCAAATCCTGATAATCAATCCTTGGAATCAATTTTACAGTGACCCTTCTCTGAATATCATCTACGTTCACAATCTGAGCAATGTCTCCTTTGTAATTCCCAGTTTTTAATTTCACCAAACAATCCTTAGTAAATTCTCTATCTCGGCTTTTTACACAAAGCACATTGGACATCTCTGAATTTGGAACAAACACAATCTTATTTTTCAGCAAAATATGTCTCAGCCCTTTGCATGCTTCCCTAACATGAGATTCTTTATCTGCTTCTACGTATATATAATTCTGAAGATGATCCAGTGCTATAACCGATTTAATTTTCAAGTTAAAAGCTTTGTCAATTTGCTTCTGCATTAAGCATATTGCTACTTCCTTTTCATAACCAACTGCGCATTTAACCATCCATAACTTAGAATCCTTAATTGTAGGCAAAAGCGCTTGCTGAAATACCTCTGTTTCATCTTCCTCATCTTTATATCTCGATTTTCGGCCATACCTTTCTTCAATTCTCCTTTCAAATTCGTCTATATCTTCCTCTTCGTCTTCTTCTCCAATTTGTGGATGAATAACCTGACGTTTTCGAAAAACAATATCTTCGTTTTCGTTGGAATCGGAGTCGACGACTTCAGCATCATCAATAAAATCATCTTCGCCTTGTTCTTCGTCGTCCTCTTCTTCATCATCAGTGTCTACTGCTTCTAACTCGAAAAACTGTGAAGCCGCTCTCCTCCTATAGCCGACTTCTTCTTCTTCTTCTTCCTCTGAAACCTCTCTTCTCCTCCGCTTTGCCATGATTTTCTCTGTTTTTTTTGTAATTCAAAACTTTTCACCACAGAAATTATGTAAAGGAATTAGTGAAATGCTGCTGCTATTTATAAGGTGGGGTTTTACGTTTATTTCCGAAAACAAGTCGGTTTTGGGTTTCGAAAGGCATAATATATAAATAGGCCCTCAAATTTAGCCTTAGCTGACAAGTATGCCCTTTAACTTTGGGTGTGCACAAGCAAACATCTCTCTTTCTATAAAGTTGAACACGTAACACAAATGTTAAAGTGGCACACATATTTTGGTGGTTTAAATGATTATTTTGTAAGTTTGAATGTTCAACCGATAAAGTAGAGACAAGTTAAAGTACCTACTTGTACACATCCAAAAGTTAAAAGGTATATTTGCTAGCTGAGGTCAAGTTCGAGGTCTATTTATGTATTATGCCGTTTTCCTATGTTTTGATTGGGGGCCATTTTGATCCTGTGATTATCGCTTTCCTTCTTTAACGGTCAAAAGTGTAAAGAATTTCACAAAATCAATACCCCTCTCGTTCACGGTAAGTGTCCAGTTTTTTTTTTAGCACATCCATTAAAAAAATACTAAATTTTATATAAAAATACCTAGTATGATTAAACTACCCTTATTAGATATTGGACACATAGTTATAGTGAGGAATGAGAAAACTTTTTAGGAATATGTACATAAGGGTAAAAGAGTAAAAACAAATTAAATTTTTTCTTGATTATATAACTGGACACTTATTTTGGACCAAAATGAAAAAGTAAACTGGTCACTTATTATAAATCGGAAGGAGTATAAATAAGGAAAATATATAGTGGAACATAATTACTCCAATATCATATCTATATATGGTATTTCTTTCAATATTGGAATGAGAGTTCTTATCTTCATTGCCACAGAAGCGTAAAATATATACATGAGGTTACAGCTATCAACAAACTAAGTAAACCAAAACTACCAAAATAAGACACACAAAGAAGTTATAGCTATTAAACAAACTCCTGCGTGAACTAAACTATGCAATAGATATACGACCGAAAAAAGCAGGTGTCATACGAAATCTAGTAAATCAAATCTTGAACGAAGATAAATCAAACAACAAAAGAGAAATATACCAAAAGAGACACAAACGTTTAATGTGGTTCAGTCAATTGACCTACATCCACGACGGGGATAAATAATTCACTATAATAAAAGAGAGTACAAAATATCGAGAGAACAACCTCACGAAGCAAACACAAGTGATACACTAACACTTGTCGCATAAAGTTCTCCCCTAAACATAACTCTCAAACTCCATATGCCTACATTGTGAATGCTACTGAATGAGAAGGAGGGATCCTCAAATTATAAAAGTCCAAATATTTTCCTACAAGAAAAAGGACTAGCCAAATATGAGAGATTTATAATTTCCTTCTAAAAGAAGGAAAACTCAATTATGGTAACTATGTTGCTTTTTCCTTCAACAGATAGGACACCAAATATGACAAGAAAATCAGGACAACATCTAACACAATACCCCCTCAAGTTGGAGCATGAGGATCTCGAATGCCCAACTAGCAAAGAAGAAAGTTAAATTGATCTTTTCCCAATGCCTTGGTGAAGCATCAGCATGTTGCATTGAACTACGTACATAGTCTGTCTATATAGTACAATTAAATATCTCATCACGTATAAAATGATAGTCTACTTCAATATGCTTGATATGCTCATGTTAAACAGGATTAACAACTATATGCAAAGTTGCTTGACAGTCACAATACAATTGCATAGGTTCAGAATGTGTCATACCAAGAGAATCCAGTAATTCATTCAACCATTTCAGTTCACAAGCTGTAGTGGCCATAGATTTATGTTTAGTTTTAGCTGATGAGTGATGTATGGCTATAATTTATGGTTTTTGCACATTATATGCTTTGAGTTTTATATGCTTTAATGTTAAAATACACTTTTTTTGAGCGTAATGGAGACTATTTTATGTGTAGGTGCGTCGGAAATGAAAGTAGAACTAAAGGGATGCTTAAACGTTGAAAGTGCGCTCAAGAACAGTGAAAAGGAAAAGTCAGGCAAAAGCCAGCTCGATCAGGCTTTATCCAGGTGAGGCCAGCTTAAAGCCAGGCCTAATCAGGCTTTATCTAGGTGAAGCCACCTTAAACCCAGGCCTAGGCTGGCGTTATCCAGGCAAGGCCAGCCTAAGGCAAGGTCCAATCCGGATTTTGAAGGCTTATTTCGTCTCCTGGTTTGACTAGGACTTGGCCTACACGTTTAGGTCTTTTCTTACACATATAAATAGACCTAAAAATGCTACTTTTGAGACAAATCGAGAGGGACTTTAGAGAGACAGTTGGGAGATCGAGATTGGACAGATTTGAGAGGGGATTCGACCTAAAGAGGCAAGAACACACTAGGAGCAAGGAGGAGAATTCTTCTACGAGTTTTTTACTTCCTTCTTCCTATTTTTATTATTGGTTATGAATTCTAGTATCGTAGTTTTTCATACTATTAGAAATAGCTAATTTGTTATCTAGGGTTTTGATGGAACCTTTTGGAGGATGATTTTCCTGTTACGTTAATATAGATTTGCTGTAGTATTTTCTCTATTTGTTCAACTATGTTATTATTGTGGTTGGTAGAAGAGCTCTCAATCGATTGTGCCTATTTAGTGTGTATTACTCGGGAGAGAGTGCATATTTAGGTAGTTGTTGAACAATATTACTCCTAATGTATATGAGGGATCAATACGGAGAGTTTAAAGGTAGGATTAGGGATAACGAAACCTTGGGTGCGATTCGAGTGAGCCTTACTTAATGCCAGCTAACGTAATTCGAGATAATATGTCTAGTAAATTGTGGTAATTATTCGAGAGAGAGTTATGACAGTCAGATCGCTCATGATTGATAGAGAATACTTAGGCGAATTTATAGAAAATGTAGCGGGAAGGATTCCAACAATTGGGAAAATCATAACTCTAGACCTCCTTAATCTTGTCTCTAACCCTTAGTATCTTTAGTTGTTAATTTACTATTTTAATTTGTTAGTTAATTAGTTAAACAGAAGAATCTTAATATCTATAAGTTGGGAATTATTCAAGCTTGTCTTCTTGGCGATAGTGAACAACTGCAGCTAAGCCTTAGTTCTCTATGGGATTCGACTCTGGACTTGTAAACTGGATTATATTTGCACCGACCGCTTAGTCCTTCTTATAAGGCATAGTTAGGCGTGATCATTGAGTGAGAAACTGTTTGTTGCTTCTTAGTCTTCCAAGAGATAGGTGTAACGACCTGGCCAGTCATTTTGAGCTCTAGCGCGTCGTTCAACATTTTGAGGCCATGATCAGCTTCATTTCAGGTATTATGACTTGTATGCATGGTCGGAATTAAATTCCAAAAGTACGGAGTTGATTTGGAAGAGAATTCTCATTTCGGAAGCTTTAAGTTGAAAGAATTGACCCATATTGGATATTAGAGTAAACGACCTTAGAATCGGGATTTGAAGGTTCCAGTAGGTTCATGTGATGATTTCGGACTTGGGCATGCGTTTTGGCGCCCATTTGTGGAAGTTAACATTTTGGAAGAATTTCATAAATTTGGGTTGAAGTGCATTTCAGTGTTATCAATGTCCGTTTGGGATTCTGAGTCTGAGAATAGCTTCGTATGGTGATTCTGGTATTGGGAGCGTGATCGAAAGTGAATTGTGATGACCCGACCCGTCGTCATGTGAGTTACCGCGCCGTTTTCCCCATATTATGTTGCTTGATGTTTCAATATCAGTATTTGAGTTGATCGGGTAGAATTGGATTGGTTTTAGTTGGAAATGAGGCACTTAGCCTCTTAGAGGGGAGTTTGTTTTGGAAAAGCCAACCGAAAGTTGACTATATAGTTAGAGGGATCGGATGTGAATTCCGGTGATTCTTTTAGCTTCGGGGGATGATTTGTGACATAAGAGTGCTATCGAAATTGAATTTAGAGGTCCGGTGTAGAATTATGCTTGAATTGGCGAAGTTTGAATTTTGGCGGATTTCGGTTGATAGGTGAGATTTTGATCCGAGGGTCGGAATGGGATTTCGAGAGTTTTTGCAGCTTCGTTAGGTGATTTTGGTTATGTGTACAAAATTTCAGGTTATTCAGACGTCGTTTGGTCGGGTGTTTGATCGAATATGTGTTTCGGAAGGTTTAAAGGAACTTAAGCTTGAATCCATGGTGAATTGATGATTTTAATGTTGTTTGACGTGTTTTGATGATTGGAACAAGTTCGTATAATTTTTTGGGTTATGTTGGTGCTTTCGGTTGAGGTTCCGGGGGCCTCGGGATAAGTGCGGGTGGTTAAACGAGAAAAGTTGAAGTTGGAAGTTTGCTGGTTTTTTTTGTTGCAGCAGATGTTTCCGCATCTGCGGAAAACAGACTGCAGATGCGGCTTCGCGGAAGCGGAAGAATCTCCCTAGTTGCTGTTTTGGGACTTTGGCAATTTTTCGCAGAAGCGGACTAAGTTCCGCATAAGCGGTCACCGCATATGCGGTTATGGACCGCAGAAGCGGTCCTGGGCAACTTAAGGAAAACCGCAAATGCGGTGGGAAGGCCGCTGAAGCGGTAAAATTGTCGCAGAAGCGAAAAGGTCTGGGTAGAACCATTTAATTTAACCTTCGCGAATTTTAGAAATAACTCAACATTTTCATTTCGGACTAAGGAGATTTTGGACAATTTTGAAGAGAGTTTCAAGGGCTTTCATCAGGTATGGATTCTTGGACTTAGAACACGTTATTATGGTGTAAAATCATGGAATAACACTGAAAACCCAAAGGATTAAAGGTTAAAAATGGAGGTTAGGACTTGGGTTTTTTAAATGAGAATTTGGGGATTTGAGGGAGCATTTGGACTCTGATTTTTATGAATTTTATATGTCCGGACTCGTGATGAGATAAGGGATCCGGTGATGTAAATTTTGTAATTTTTTGAGAAGTGGGCCCGGGGCTCGGGTTTTGCCAACTTCAAGATTTTGGTGTTTTTCGAGTTCTTTTGATTGGGTTATGTTTCTTTAGCCTATTGTAATGTATTCGTTGTGGTTTTGGCCAGATTTGACGCGTGAGGAGGTGGATTCGGGAGGAAAAGGCATAGCGGACTAGTCTTGTGGCCGGCTTGAGGTGAGTAATAGATGTAGATGATGGCCTGAAGTTTTGAAACCTCGGTATATCAGACTGTGACGCTATATTGAGGCGAGACACGTACTCTATGGCAAGTGCGGGGTCGTTTGTGATTGGGGACTATGGCTTAGTCCGTCCGACTGATGTTCATACTGTGTTATTGACTAGAAATTGATTAATAAACATCCTACTTGGATTGTTATGAGTACATTTGGGCTGCGTGCCGATTATTTGGATCCTTTAGGGATTATTATCACTGTTTCCATGATGCTTAGTATGTTTTCATGATATCAGTCCTGAGTTAAACACTGTCTCGAAATGATTAGTAAATTTCTAAAGTGTGAGACACTTAATCTATAATTCCTAATAATTGGAATTGAAAATGATAAATTTAACTGTGCCTGTGCGGCTTACATCCATATATCTGGACTGAGTGTGGATCGGGTTGCACGCCACAACGAATGCTACGATGATATTGCGTTTGGGCTATAGGAGCCCCTTCGGAGTCTGAACCCCCACAGTGAGTGCGGGTACCCAAATGGATCGGGCTGCGCGCCGCAGCGGTCATGTGCATTGCATTGCATTCATGCATCGATATCTATCTGTTTTACCTGTTATTGCTTGCTGTTGTTACACCGTTAAATGTGTTGAATTATTGTTTATAGCTTTGCATTGTAATATCTTGGTATTTCTCACTTTCAGCCATTATATATGTCTATTACCACTGAGTTGGAAGTACTCACTTTACTCCCTGCACTATGTGTGCAGATTTAGGTGTTTCGGGAGCTTAGTCGAGCTGTTTTGCTACTTTCAGAGCCTTCAGGAGTTGTCGAGGTAGCTTCCTGACGTCCGCAGGGCCCGACTCCTCCCCTTATCCCTTTTATCTTTCCGTATTTTAGGACTTTGTATTACATGAGAATTTGCTGCTTTGTTATCTTAGAGGCTTTAGACTCGTGAACCCCAGGTCTTTGGGAGATGTTGGTTATGTCAGTGTTTCATACTGTTTCTATTTAAATTATTCGGTTTATAGACTTGACAAACTGCTAGTTTCATGTTGTTACTCGGTAATGGGATGATGTAATTGGGTTGTGAGTATTGATTGGTCGGGCTTGCCTAGCAATTGTGTTGGGCGCCATCATGATCGGGATTGGGGTCGTGACAAGTTGGTATCAGAGCCTAGGTTACTAGGCCTCATGAGTCATGAGCCGGTTAGTAGAGTCTCACGGATCGGTACGAAGACATCTGTATTTATCCTCGAGAGGTTGCAGAACCTTTAGGAAATGCTTCATATTCTTGAACTCTTGTCGTGCGGCTTTGTTGTTCTGAGAACTAAACTTCTATGTTCTATTCTCTCGTAGATGGCGAGAACCCGTGCTATCGGATGTGGAGGACGACCACCATTTCCACCCACTAGAGGCCGTGGACGCGGCCGTGGTCGTGGTCGAGGCAGAGCAGTAGGGGCAACACCTGTTGACCCACCAGTTGCCCCCATGCAGGACCAGCCTCCAGCTGTAGATGCTCCAGCAGCACCTGTTCAGGCACCGACAGTGCCCATTGTGATTCCTGGTCTTCAGGAGGCTTTAGCTCAGATCCTATCCGTCTGCACTGGCCTGGCTCAGGCAGTCTCAGCCTCTACTATCGCAGCTACTTCTCAGACCAGGGGTGGTCATCAGACCCCCGCAGCTCGCACAACTGAGCAGGTTGTTCATTGATTGCAGACACCAAGAGCAGCCCCAGCTCAGCTAGTTGCACCGGTTTCTCCAGTTATTCCAGTCGCACCAGATCCAGATTATGTGGTTCCAGTTATGCCAGACGACAAGCAGCGTCGACTAGAGAGGTTCGGTAGACTCCAACCTCCGACGTTCAGTGGTACTGAGGGCGAGGATGCCCAGGGATTTCTAGACAAGTGTCAGCGTATGCTTCGCACTGTAGGGATTTTGGAGTCGAGTGGAGTGGCTTTTACTACCTTCCAGTTCTCAGGGGCTGCATTTACATGGTGGGAGGAGTTTGAGATGCGTAGGCCTGTTGGAGCAGCGCCTCTTACTTGGGAGCAGCTCTCCACTCTCTTTCTGGAGAAGTATGTACCGCAGTCTCGTAGGGAGGAGCTGCGTCGCCAGTTCGAGTGGCTGATTCAGGGGGATATGACTATGACACAGTATGAGTTGAGGTTCACGTAGTTAGCTCG
>MU744029.1:3449-14063 GCA_026770625.1 Nicotiana glauca | reverse complement strand
GTAACTTCGTGCAAATATATTACATGTCCAACTGTGGTGGTATCGGTGTAGTTATTATACACTTATTATGTCTTGCCTTGTCGTTGATGTTATTATGTTTTTCCTTGGTGTTTCGTGACCTTATTAGGTATTGTTGATTCCCTTGCCGGGGCGTTATTGTTTCTGTTGTTGATTCCCTTGCCGGGACGTTATCGTTTCTATTGTTGATTCCCTTGTTTTGTTCCGGTATATAAATATTGTCATTTATTGTGCGGTGGTTGATACTGTGATGCACGATGTTTCTGCCGTTCGACTGTTGGTACTGTGATGCACGAGGTCTCTGCCGTGCGGTTGTTGTTGGAGAGTTGCACGAGGTCTTTGCCGTGCTATTATTGTTATTGATGTTTTTGCACATGTGGCATAATAAGGCGGGATATGTTATATGTTTATCTGTGGATTGCGCATGTGGTGGAATAAGGTAGGAATATTGTGATGCACGTGTGGCGAAATAAGGCGGTGCTTACTACATTATTATTGGTTGCACACGTGGCGAAACAAGGTGGGCTATGTCAGGGGCTGATTGTAATGAATTGTGAAGGCCCGTGGTGGCATTTTCATATTTTGTTTACTATTGTGATTGCGGGTTCAATTCCCGGAAGATCCTCCAGATATTTATATGATGGACTACGGGTTCGATTCCTGGGAGATCCCCATTAAACTCATTGTGTTCTGAACTGATATTTTTATTGATTCTATCCGGGAGTGAATAAATCGGGAGTTGGTCGTTCCATTTCTTATACTTATTAATTAGAAGGATTCTTGTTAGATATACTTGCACAAGCATACACGTAGTTGGAGCCTCCTATTAGAGATGAATCCCTCCTGATTTGGCTAGGGGTGAGGATATGCCCTCGTTTACCCATTATATATGAGAGAGTGACCCTAGTTGACTAGTTAGTTGTCAGCATGACCGGGTTATTGACGGGGCACAAGATGCTAGGTGTTAGATTTCAGATGCTAGGTTTTCATGAGTTGTGGCTGGTCTGAGAGTTTGCGGTAGACTTGTGGAAAGAGTTGGAAAGACCTTATGTAATCATCATTGCAGAATAATGAGTTAGTGACTTGTTTTCCCTTGTTGTGTTGTGACTTCAGGATTGGATTGTACTTTCTACCGTCATTTTTATATCATCATTTATTTTATTCTCGTTGTTACTTATTGTCCGTTAGCCTTATTGTGATTTGTAGCATTTTTAGTCATCCGTGCAGTCTGTACATATTTACATATCATCTCTATTATTTCTATTATACTGTTAATGATCGGTAGGTGTCATGACTGTTCCTCGTCACTACTCCATCGAGGTTAGTCTTGATACTTACTGGGCACTGCCGTGGTGTGCTCATGCTACTCTTCTGTACATTTTTGTTGTGCATATACAGGTACTCCGGTTCAGTTCTGTCAGCCTTGGAAGGAGGCGTATCGGTAGAGACTTCAAGGTATATCTGCTACGTCCGCAGACCGAGGAGTCCCTTTTCAGCTTTTTGTAAAAAAGTATAGTTCTTTGATTANCGGCACCTTAGGCACTATTTTTATTTTACTAATTTAGTTTATTTTATTTTCTTCCGCAATTATGGTTATCTTCCGCATTGTTAGGCTTACCTAGTCGTAGGGACTAAGTGCCATCACGATATGTTCATGGAGGGTGAACTGGGGTCGTGACAAGATGGTATCAGAGCACTAGGTTCATAGGAGTCACAGATCACAAGCCAGTTTATTAGAGTCTCGTGGATCGGTACGGAGACGTCTGTACTTATCTGCGAGAGGCTATGTAACTGTTAGGAAAATTTCACTTCATTTGATTTCCCTGTCGTGCGAGATTTTGACATCCACAGTCCTAAACCTCTGTCTTCTACTCTCTCACAGATGGTGAGGACACGTACTACTCGAGGCGATCAGGCACCCGCGCCCCCTGCTACAGCCGTCGGAGGTCGGGGCCGGGGTAGAGTTCGAGGACGCACACGAGGTACAGCAAGAGCGCCTGCGCAAGCTGCCGCCGAGGTACCACCAGCAGACCCAGCCGGAGTCCAGGCAACTGACACGCCCACTACTACTACTACCCCAGCCATTCAGGAGACTTTGGCACAGTTCATGAGTATGTACACCACTTTGGCTCAGCCAGGATTGCTTCCCCTTGCTGCAGCCACATCCCAGGCCGGGGGAGGAGCACAGACTCCCACCGCCCGCGCTCCTGAGTAGCGAGCACATGTTGAGCAGGTTCCAGAGATTATTCCTGCGCCACATGCTGCACCAGTTCAGCCCGAGGGTATGGCAGCGGCTTCCGAGCAGGAGCAGATGAGACTAGAGAGGTTCAAGAAGTACGATCCTCCGGTGTTCAGTGGATTAGCATCAGACAATGCCTTGGGGTTTCTTGATGAGTGTTACCAAATTCTCCGTACTATGGGTATCTCTGGATCGAGCAGGGTTTCCTTCACTGCTTTTCAGCTTCGAGGAGCCGGCTATGATTGGTGGCGCACCTATGAGTTAGACAGTCCAGAGGAGGCAGCTTCACTAACTTGGACCCAGTTTTCAGATATGTTCCTGAGAGAGTTTGTTCCTCAGAGCCTCCGAGATGCATGGCGTGCGGAGTTTGAGCATTTGCGCCAGGGTGCTATGACCGTCTTAGAGTATGTTGTCCGTCACACTAGTTTTGCTAGAAATGCCTCAACCTTGGTTTCTACTGTTCGCGAGAAGGTTCGCCGGTTCATTGAGGGGCTTATTCCCAGCATCAGGTCCAGTATGGCCCGTGAGTTAGAGATGGATATTTCGTATCAGCAGGTGGTGAACATCGCTAGGAGGATAGAGGGTATGCATGCTAGAGAGAGAGAGGGCAGGCAGGGTCTTGGGAGAGAGAGCAGACGAGATCAGGAGAGAGGGCTTGAGGAGGCGAGGAGGCCTCGTAGGCCGGTGGGATATACTGGTCCTTATTTTGGAGGCAGGGTGCGTCATGGTAGAGGTTTTGCGGGTCAGCCAGTTCAGTTCGCGCTTCAGGCTTTGCATGGTGACTCAGGTGTTCATGGGTCTCGGAGGACCCGCACTGCACAGTTTCCACCACCTCGTCAGCAGAGAGGGTGTTTTGAGTGTGGAGATACTCGCCACATGGTGAGAGATTGTCCCAGACTTCGGACCGATGTGTCACAGCGAGGTATTCAGACAGGGAGAGAGCACCCAAGAGGGGGAGGCCCAGCTCGTTGATGTGTTTCATATAGTAGGTTTGAGGCCGGTGCGCCAGCTAATGTCACTCAGGTACGGATTCAGTTTGTTATAGAAAGGCACTATCTATAGTTCATCATAATTCTACTTATCAGGTTGAGTTCCTTGTTTGTTGTTCCATTTATAGGAGTGCTTCATGATTTGCACTCTGTCTATGTGATTATCCTGTTGGGAGGTTT
This sequence comes from Nicotiana glauca, assembly GCA_026770625.1. NCBI lineage: Eukaryota > Viridiplantae > Streptophyta > Magnoliopsida > Solanales > Solanaceae > Nicotiana > Nicotiana glauca. The sequence continues at coordinate 10,637 of MU744029.1, read as the reverse complement.
TATGAGTGATAGTCGTGTCTATCGTCTGTTCTAGCCGTTGTCGAGAGCTATGAGGCTAGTGGTATTTTTCTTGTTGTCTGTTCTGGTAGGATCGATGTGATTTCCGAGCATTCTTGGTTACGAGCTGTGATTTTTATGCTCTACCGGTATGGGAGCTAGTCTATGTTGTAAATTGTAGACGGAATTGATCTAGTGAGAGTCTCTAGATGGGTTGATGTGTACCCTACTTGTGATCCAGTATTGAGGGCGAGACCTTCGTCATTTCAGGTGATTTGATCTGTAAGACCGGGCTGTGTGCTGCGGTGAGAGTTGTATCAGTACGAGATCCTTGTGAGTATTTTATATGCTTTCATTCTTTCTTGATAGATGTTTTTGTTGAATTGTGTTTTAGAAGAATTTGTGCTAGTTTGATTTGCTTGTTAGTTCCCTTATGTGTTTCCTTTCTTATACTCAGTCATTTCCGTTCTATGCTCGGTTGGTGTTGGCTGAGATTTGGTTAATCGGGTGTTTTGTCATGTGGTTTTTGTGGTTATTGTAACATCGCCAGTGTTATGGGTGGTTTGAAAAGAGTTACTATTGAATATGAGGCTCATGGCCGGTACAGATTTGATCTCAGGCATTTATTGCTATCAGAAATATTATTTCGGGACTATGTGTGGTGTGTCATGTTGTGTGGCTGTACCCTGCATGTGTTGGCTTGTGTTGGATTAGCTGGTTGAGACTGATACCGGATATGGACTTGGAATCGGCTCTTTTGGAAATGGATGGAAGGTGAGGAATCTGGTTGAGGGCTTAATGGTATTGCTAGAAGGGTTAAATTTCAGTTGAGATGGTGTCGTCGTGCCAAAACGGATTGGGGTGACCTGGGGTCACCCACTGGTGTATGTTGGAAGTGCGCACTCAGTGACTTGAGGACTTCGAGGTGAATCTTAGCACGTTCGAGGACGAACGTTGGTTTTATGAGGGGGAGGATGTAACGACCCGACCGATAGTTTTGAGGAATTAAGCTCCGTTCAGCGACATAAGGTCTGGAGCAGCTGTGGAACATGAGTATCGATTTGCATGCATGGTGGAATTCGGTTTTCGGATGGTTTAGAGTAAATTCTAGAGAAGAAACCTTATCTTGGAAGTTAGAACGGTGGAAATTTGACCGAAATTGGACTTTTGTATAAACGATCCTGGAATGGGTCGTGGATGATCTCAACAGCTTCGTATGGTGATTTTGGACTTAGGCGCGCGTCCGGATTCAGATTTGGAGGTCCGTAGAGTAAATTGAGGCATTTCGGCGAAAGTTGAAGTTGGAAAATGAAGAAGTTTGACCCACATTTGACTTTTCGAAAATCAGGGTCGGAATGAGATTTCGAGAGTTGGAACAGCTCCGTTATGTCATTTTGTACTTGTCTGCAAAATTTGGCATCATTCCGAGTTGAATTGATATGTTTCGGCATGAGATTTGTTATTTGAAGATTTGAAAGTTCATAAGCTTGATTTTTGGTTTGATTCGTCATTTCGATGTTGTGCTATGTGATTTGAAGCTTTGAGCGAGTCCGTGTTAGGTTATATGACTTGTGTGTGATTAGACGGGGTCCCGGGGGCCTCGGGTGTGTTGTGGATGGGCTACGGACCCTTTTCTCCTATTTTTGAACTGTTGTATCTGCTGCTTCTGATATCCTTCTCTGCGATCGCAATGTCCTTCCGCGATCGCAATGCTTTGCTGAAGACCACCGCTAATTCCTTCATTGCGTTCGCATTGTGCTTTCCGCGATCGCAAAGGTCTGCATCTCTTCACTATGCGATCGCATCCCTGGTCCCGCGTTCGCATAGTGTAAACCAGGGGCCTGGGGTAGTTGGGAGTTTTCTTCTTTGCGTTCGCATGAGTCCCTACGCGATCGCATATGTCACCATCTCAACCTTTCGCGTTTGCATCCCTCTTCATGCGAACGCAATGCACAATTCTGGGCATTTTGAATTTCACTCTATGCGATCGCAACCTCTGTTCCGCGATCGCAGTGAACAAATCACTGGACAGACAGATTTAATTTCCAAATTCGAGGGTTTCACCATTTATTCACAATTTGACATTTAGAGCTCGGTTCTTGGCGAGTTTTGAAGGGATTTTCACCTGGGCAACTTGGGTAAGTGTTTCTCACTCGATTTAGACCAACTTCTATGAATCTCCTCTTAATTACATCCTTTAATTTAATTTTTGAATGAAAAAAGGATAGAACTTCATAGACCGAATTGTTGGGTTTTGAAGGAGTGTTTGACCTCCGATTTGAGATATTTTTATATGGTTAGACTCGTGAGAGTACGAGGGTTCTGAAAATATTAAATTCATCCGGTTCTGAGACGTTGGCCCGAGGGGCATTTTGGTCATTTTACCTAATTTCGCGCTTTAGCTTTGAATTAAATTGTAGAATAAGTTGCTTGAGATATTATTTACAATGTGTGATTTAATTGAATAGATTTGGGCCATTTGGAGTCGAGTACTCGTGGCAAGAACGTGGTTGCTAGTTGATTTTAGCCGGTTTTGAGGTAAGTATCTTGCCTAACCTTGTGTGGGAGACTTCCCCTTAGGATTTAAGTCTCTCCCTGTTGATTGTAGTCCCTGTACACGAGGTGACAAGTGCGTGCTCGGATTTATTTGTGGTGAATTGTCCCTTTTAGGCTCTTAGACTTGTGAAATCACCGAGTATGAAGATGATATTGATACGACTGAGTTCCCTGTTATTAGTTTCACCTCTACATGTCATACTTGATATTGGTTTGCCCTTCTTGATTTATTCCTGCTGTTTAATGGACTTTTGCGTGTTTAACTGAAGACAATTACCCTTATATAGTCATATTACCCGTCCAAACTGATCGCCTTTAATTGGAAATCATAAATGTTGTATCTCATGTAATTAATTGGTCTTAATTGGAAAGAAGATAGATATCTTATGATTTGTTGATATTTACTTAAATTGTAATTATTAGATTCATGTTAACTTCCTTACTGTTTGGTTACTCCTTGATTGTAAATTCATCTGTAACTTCGTGCAAATATATTACATGTCCAACTGTGGTGGTATCGGTGTAGTTATTATACACTTATTATGTCTTGTCTTGTTGTTGAGGTTATTGTGTTTTTCCTTGGTGTTTCGTGACCTTATTAGGTATTGTTGATTCCCTTGCCGGGGCGTTATTGTTTCTGTTGTTGATTCCCTTGCCGGGACGTTATCGTTTCTATTGTTGATTCCCTTGCTTTGTTCCGATATATAAATATTGTCATTTATTGTGCGGTGGTTGATACTGTGATGCACGAGGTTTCTGCCGTGCGGCTGTTGGTACTGTGATGCACGAGGTCTCTGCCGTGCGGTTGTTGTTGGAGAGTTGCACGAGGTCTTTGCCGTGCTATTATTGTTATTGATGTTTTTGCACATATGGCGTAATAAAGTGGGATATGTTATATGTTTATCTGTGGATTGCGCATGTGGCGGAATAAGGTGGGAATATTGTGATGCACGTGTGGGGAAATAAGGCGGCGCTTACTACATTATTATTGGTTGCACACGTGGCGAAACAAGGTGGGCTATGTTTCAGGGGCTGATTGTAATGAATTGTGAAGGCCCGTGGAGGCATTTTCATATTTTGTTTACTATTGTGATTGAGGGTTCAATTCCCCGAAGATCCTCCAGATATTTATATGATGGACTACGGGTTCGATTCCCGGGAGATCCCCATTAAACTCATTGTGTTCTGAACTGATATTTTTATTGATTCTATCCGGGTGTGAATAAATCGGGTGTTGGTCGTTCCATTTCTTATACTTATTAATTAGAAGGATTCTTGTTAGATACACTTGCACAAGCATACACGTAGTTGGAGCCTCCTATTAGAGATGAATCCCTCCTGATTTGGCTAGGGGTGGGGATATGCTCTCGTTTACCTATTATATATGAGAGAGTGACCCTAATTGACTAGTTAGTTGTCAGCATGACCGGGTTATTGATGGGGCACAAGATGCCAGGTGTTAGATCTCAGATGCTGGGTTTTCATGAGTTGTGGCTGGTCTGAGAGTTTGCGGTAGACTTGTGGAAAGAGTTGGAAAGACCTTATGTAAGCATCATTGCAGAATAATGAGTTAGTGACTTGTTTGCCCTTGTTGTGTTGTGACTTCAGGATTGGATTGTACTTTCTACCGTCATTTTTATATCATCATTTGTTGTATTCTCGTTGTTACTTATTGTCCGTTAGCCTTATTGTGATTTGTAGCATTTTTAGTCATCCGTGCAGTCTGTATATATTTACATATCATCTCTATTATTTCTATTATACTGTTATTGACCAGTAGGTGTCATGACTGTTCCTCGTCACTACTCCATCGAGGTTAGTCTTGATACTTACTGGGCACCGCCATGGTGTGCTCATGCTACTCTTCTGCACATTTTTGTTGTGAAGATACAGGTACTCCCGTTCAGTTCTGTCAGCCTTGGAAGGAGGCGTATCGGTAGAGACTTCAAGGTATATCTTCTACGTCCGCAGACCGAGGAGTCCCTTTTCAGTTTTCTGTAAAAAAGTATAGTTCTTTCTGTATTTCTCCTTTGTATAGATATTCTTGAGTCAGAGCCTCTTATGTATCCCCTTAGCTTGTGATTTGTGAGTTTTCGGGTTTTGGAAAATGTTGTTAGCTTCGAGAATTGTTATGGTATGTGCCAAGCGGCACCTTAGGCACCATTTTTATTTTACTAATTTAGTTTATTTTATTTTCTTCCGCAATTATAGTTATCTTCCGCATTGTTAGGCTTACCTAGTCGTAGAGACTAGGTGCCATCACGACATGTTCATGGAGGGTGAACTGGGGTCGTGACACTTATTCAGAGCAATCGTGCAAGAAGCAGGTGCAACTCAAAAAGAAATGAAATGCGCAACCGCTGAAATAGCTTTGCAGCAGGAAAACGACCAAAAAGGAAGTTTCCCCAAATTCTTTCATGCGTTTTGCTAAGTAAAAAGAAAAATATAAAAAGAAGAAAAGAAAATGAAAATGAAAATCCCAAAAGAAAAACAAATCATAGTAGTATAAGAGGTTTTTCTTTCCAAATCCCGGCCAAAAAACCGACGATCTCCCGGCCCAAAAAACCGAGGAGCTGTTTCTTTCCAAATCTCTGCCAAAAACCGAGGATCTCCCGGCCAAAAAACCGAGGATCTGTCGGCCAAAAAATCGAGGATCTCTCGGCCAAAAAACCGAGGAGCTTTTTCTTTCCAAATTCCGGCCAAAAAACCGAGGATCTCCCGGCCAAAAAACCGAGCATCTCCCTGCCAAAAATCGAGGAGCTTTTTCTTTTCGAATCCCGGCCAAAAAACCGAGGAGCTTTTTCTTTCCAAATCCCGGCCAAAAAATCGAGGATCTCCCGGCCAAAAAACCGAGGAGCTTTTTCTTTCCAAATCCCGGCCAAAAAATCGAGGATCTCCCGGCCAAAAAACCGAGGATCTCCCGGCCAAAAATCGAGGAGCTTTTTCTTTCCAAATCCCGTCCAAAAAACCGAGGATCTCCCGGCCAAAAAATCGAGGAGCTTTTTCTTTCCCAAATCCCGTCCAAATAACCAAGGATCTCCCGGCCAAAAAACCGAGGAGCTTTTTCTTTCCAAATCCCGGCCAAAAAACTGAGGATCTCCCGGCCAAAAACCAAGGAGCTTTTTCTTTCCCAAATCCCGGCCAAAAAACCGAGGATCTCCTGGCCAAAAATCGAGGAGCTTTTTCTTTCCAAATCCCGTCCAAAAAATCGAGGATCTCCCGGCCAAAAAACCGACGAGCTTTTTCTTTCCCAAATCCCGTCCAAAAAACCGAGGATCTCATGGCCAAAAAATCGAGGAGCTTTTTCTTTCCAAATACTGGCCAAAAAATCGAGGATCTCCCTGGCAAAATCCAAGGAGCCTTTTCTTTCCAAATCCCAGCCCTGGCCAAAAAATCGAGGATCTCCCTACACAATCCTGATTTGATTGCTTAGATAGGTGGCACAACTAACTCACGAAATTTTTCTAGTGAAAACTGGGGCAGAAAATTTTTGTTAGTTTGTTTGTTTTGGTATCTTAAGCAGGTCGATCTCAAGACACAGGGTGCGAGATGACCGATGGAATGAGTCTCAATCCAGAATAAATAAAAGAAGGAAAAAAAAAAGTGAACTCAAAGTGTTGAAGAGGAGAAGGACGCAGACTGCTCAAAATTTGATCGAAGTCACAAACTCCGCATGTCCCGCTTTGATCCAAGCTAAAGAAAGAACCAGCACCTACAGCTGACGAGCATCAAGATTCAGATCGGAGTCCACAACAAGAACTAGCTAAGACTCATGATCAAGCTTCAAGAGATTTATAGATAGGAATCTTGTAACTCGTAGCTGATAGGCTTAGTTAGTCTTTTTAATTTTGATTTTGATGTAATAAACGGGACCGCGGATCGGAACCTCGACGGCACCTCACTCGTCTCTCAACCTCGGTACTCCATCACCTCATTCCAAAACTACACTTACCTGATTCTTTTATAGCCAAGAATATGTAGGCAACCTCTGAAGCAAGGTTCAGTCAGACTCTTTCAAAAATGCTTCTCATGGAGTTTCAAATGGGCAAAAATCCCTCATATTGCTCACTTTATCTTTGCCTGAAAACTCTTCATGTTTCCGAGAAAAGAGGGGAAGCTGTAAGCACGTGATTTTTGCCCTATACGAGATACTCCTACAAATTTCAAGAAAATAGATTTTTTCTAATTATCTACCATTTTATAGGATTTTGTAGAATTTTTATCTTGTGCACGTTTAGATCATAAAAAATACCAAAAATATCACGCATGGCATTTAGGCCTTACTTTTACATTTTTAGGATTAATCGATAGTTACATGTTTTATAAAAATTAAAAATCACAAAAAAATTCTTCATTTTTACACCTTTCCTTTTTATTGATTTTTCTCTTTTAATTTAGGGTTAAGTAACTTTTACAATTTTTATAGTTAGTATAATTTTATATATATTTTTTTAGGATTTTTAATTCTAGTATTTTTTAATAAAAAAATATAAAAAGAAAATTGGAAATAAAAAAAAAAGAAAGAAGAATTGGAAGAACCTTTCCTCACATGAGACCTTCCCCCAAAAATATTACCCCCAAAAGATTTTTCCCAATCCCCCAAAAATATTCCCCCCCCCCCAAAGACCTTCTCCC
>MU744028.1:121886-139389 GCA_026770625.1 Nicotiana glauca | reverse complement strand
GGGATTCGACTCCGGACTTGTAAACCGGATTATATTTGCAGCGACCGCATTATCCTTTTTATAAGGCATAGTTGGACGTGATCAGTTTAGCATACACAATCTTCTGTATGTTCCGGATCACTTTCTCTCGCATTAACTTTACATTTTCTTTGCTGAATTTTTCAAGAACAGCTTTAATAGAGGACCCATTTTTTACCTCATAACGGTCTATAAAAACCGAGTAACTCTCTGGTTCGCCAGGCAAAAAACCACTCGTACTGATAATAAGCCGTTCTCTTCCAGAAAAAGAACGGATTTGAACCGGCCACCATGCAGTCAAAAATAGACCGCCGAGTGAAACTGTCACCTCTAGGCTGTAAGCAGAAATCTGAGTCGAGAAAAGTTTCTAGAATTTCAGAAGTACCATTGGAGCATTTCGACCCAGCACAGTCCAAAACTCGGCACGAGTCTGACTCGCTGTAACAATGACTCAGTAATAAACCTCGAAAATCATTTTTTATAAGTCCACGTGTCGCCCCAACAAAACAGAAGAGAGTTTTTCTTTCACGCGAACGGACAAAGTTCTGCCACTGGGTGATGTCATTAGCGGTGCTGGGGTGGAATCCGGTGGGATAAGGCACACCAATATCGAAATAGTCCCACGGGTTTTTCTCGATTAGAAGGCGAGTGATGTTACGCATTCCCGGCTTGTATATACAGCTAGAACCCCAATCTTTATCTTTCGATCGGCGGAAATCCCATGAGATGCGGCCCATGGATATGAAGTGATCCCAACCGTCTTTACGCTTCATATAGTTTTGATTCTGGACCCAGTTGAGCATCAGCTCGCAATGCATATCACGATCTTCTGCACTGGAGTTCTTCTTAAACAAGTACTTTCCCACCGCTAGTCCAGCGTAGAACGCGATGTAGAAAGCCGTAGCAGATTCCGGCTCCATAGTCCTGCACCGATAGTTTACCATACGGTTATGGTAAATTAGCTCCAATGCAAACTAGTCCGTCCAATACCACGACCCGATAAGGCTTTCCGGAACAACTTTCGAAAGTCCGGTGGCTCTGCCGCCAAAGCCGTCGTTCGACAGCGCTTCGCATGGCGAAATTCAGGGGTTTAATTCGTGGCAATTTTGTATTAGCTCCGCGTTGAATAATTGGGGGAGGTCATAGACATATACTTTACCTAAAGGACACAAGTTAGTAATATTATCCACTTCGGTGATGGTTGAAATAGTGGCGGCGGAAGATTTAGGGGGATCGATACAGTGGGAGTGGGATGTGATGTAAATGCAGAAGGGGAGAGAGCGGACATCGAGGAGGAGGAGAATTTGAAGGAGGACGGTAAGAATAAGCCACGTACGGGGATTGTGAAAGGAGAGCAAGGGTTGAAGGAAGTAAATTAAGCTTTTGCGATCAGGAATATCAGGAGTTTTGGGTTCTAAAGGAGGTTTATGGAAATTAGGAAGCATGACAATAGTAATAAGGGGTTTTAATTGTTCCGCGATTTCGGCCGGGAAATTTCGAACTAAAAGTTAGACGGCCGCGGCGGTCGAAAATGGACGAGATATAGAAAAAACAGAATAAAGCGAGGAAAGATTTTAATCAAAATCCAATGGTGTGGTGTTTTGGTTCCGTTAATCAAAGGAGTATGTGTCCTAAATATAGTAAATTTTAAACGGCTTCTAGTAGCTAAACCGACACCTCTGGTACCAACTATACACATACGTGTCACTTGGAGTTTGATAATTATGGTAAATTGAATTTCTTTCCATATTCAATTTGTTAAGTCGAAGATTTCGGTCTTTCACTACTTACACATAGGAATAGAACATTCTACATTGTTTTACTGAATTGACCTGTAAGCTGCTAAAGCTTTTCTTTTTTACCTTAGATACAGGGACTAGGTTTTGACCTAAGTCAACCACCAATGTGAGCTAAATATGGCTTATACGCTAGGGCTTCGGGCAGATTGAGCGGTTATTTAATCTTAACGATTTGACTTATCGGTTGTCGGCTTTTAGATGTATTAATTCGCTAATCACCCGATAAAATATCGGACGGATTGGTATCGGTTTAACTTTTATCGGACGATTTATCGGCCTAATTCAATCTATATTGCACATGACGCAATTTACCAAATTTAGCGAGGGTCCAAAATTTCCTCCGCCGCGCTTCAAATGTATGATGATGTTTGTCAAAGAATGAGATTTCTTGCTCTTGTTGTATGACTGCTCCAATTTTCTTTAGATGCCCTCTAATTTCTACACAATCCAAGAACACCTGCCGGAATTAATGTGTGCGGACTGACCTTTTTTTACATGCAAGCAAACCTGCAGATATATGTGTTAAATCCAATTTAACAGCAGATTATACTCGTTAAACTATCTCTTGTTTGTTAAGTTTTGGTACTTCCACCGCACCTACTGGAGGTGGTAAGAATACGTGAAGCAATCAAGTAAATTATTTTTGGATTGATAGTATTGAAAAGAAGGCGCGAAGCAAGCAATTAAAATTTGTCTAATAGTAAATTAGTAACCGAGAATAGAGGTAGAGTACTAGAAGTGGAAGTAGGTGTAACAACTAAAATTTCGTTCCTGAAAATAATAATCAAGACAAGAAATATAGCTACAAATTAAAGTATGTTATAAAATAATAAAAGAAGAAGAGTATTGCAGAGCAAAGTAGAGAGAGAAGGAATTCTTATTGATTTTTGGGATGAATTACATTGGAATAGAACCCTTTATTTATAGAAAGATGGTGACTTACCCACCAAGTAATAAACCCTAGAATCTCTCTAAATATAGACATTCACCATTTATAACACTCCCCCTTGAATGTCTATTCAACAGATAATGTGCCTCGTTAAAATCTTAACTAAAATAAAACCCAATGGGAAAAAAGTTCTAGAAAAGGAAAAAGAGTACACATATCAAATAATATGTCTTTTTGTTACCTCGTTAAAAACCTTGTAAGGAACACTCAGTGGGACAAAACCTTGTAAGGGAAAAAGAGTACAACGCGTATTAATTCCCCCTGATGGGAGCATCAATTCACATCCTTGAGCATTTGCATTCCAATCTTGTGCACCATCTTCAAAAGATCTTTGATAGAGATTTGATAAAGAAATCAGCCATATTAACTTGAATAAATATATTGCACCTTGAAATCATCATTCTTGATAGATATATAATGTCTTCATATAATGTCGTGGAGTGGTTCTTCAATATCTCCATAGATATTCTCGCTGTCATATTATCATGCTTATAGTATAGCAAGATACATATATGCACAAATTGCACTAAGGATATGATACTTCAAGATCAAGAATAGTATATGCTTCAAGCAATTTAAATCATTTGGGGATTGTCGTATAAATATAGTCAAATAAGCCATTTAAATAGACTTTAGATGCATATCAACTTTTCATGTCATGCTAGACATATAAGATAAATAAAAGTGATTGCACACACTACTGACTTTATACTTTTAATTGTTTGAACTGCAGGTCCAAAATAATATGTCTTTCATATGAAACCAATTCTACATGAATTGTTTCTCTAGATTTAAGATCCTCATCTATACTTAGCACTATCATAGATGTCGTCGACAAACATCTTATATCGGTTCCAACCTCCTTATTTTTCATAAAGACATAACATAGAGATCTCTTCATTCATATATTCAAGTACCTCAATCTCTCTTGATATTTTATGAAGTGTTATGTTATGTGATCTTCCAGATCACTTGCCTCCTTTATTATGATCATTTTGATCATTTGCTCATCTTCTATATCGAGAAGTTTATTTGAAACCAATTTCTCTATATGCTTTAAGCGTACCATAGACTTTGTCTTTCTAGGACTTATTTTAATAGGAGCATTTGCAGTGAGAATATAGTTACTTTCTTTGGGTCAGAAAATGCGTCTGGCATGCTTTGCAATATATTACACATGAATTACCTTTTATGAACTTCAAGTTCATATTATCTTATTCGATGATCTATATGAATAAATGATAATTCATTCCACGTAACTTTTTCTCAACTGTTTATCATGTCTCCCCCTCATGTTAAAAAAACTAACTTGTTTTCTCAACTTTGAGAACTCATCTTTGTTCTTTATGGTGTTAATCAAAATATACACCGCACACCAATAATAATAAGTGTATTGGTTCCTGACCATGAACCACTTGTGAGGGGAGAAAATAATATACTTTCGTATATAACGTATATCAAACTGATATACAAAATTTTGTTCTCATAAGCAATTGTTTAGCTATTAAGTGGAGGCACTCAATAAATTATTTTGCTAAACCAACTATGATGTAGACCAACTTATCAAGATGAACTTCTTGAATAGAAAATCTAGAATATGCTCTAAATTAAATTATTGAGCAAGTTACCTCGCAAACACCATGTTGCGGGTTAATAATAATCTCACATGAAACCATCTCATAGATGCATCTTATGTTGTATACATGGCAGGTGAATGAGCCCATATTTACCTTTGATATTTCCAGTATTCATGGGATTCAGTCCCAATTTTAGTTGATCTATTAATTAATGAGAACAATCAATATAAGAGAATTCGTAAAGAACTTTATAGTTATTTTAATATTTACCCATGTGAATTCTCTATTATTTTCGCACATCATACTTAAATTGATATGGCTAAACCAATTATGCCAACTGATAAATTATCAATATTGATAAACTTCAGATTTTTACCATAACGTGTGCAATTATCAATAAACTCCAAGTTTATTATGATATGGGTTTTTATATCAATAAACATCCACTTTATTGTGGTATTCTTTTATTTGTGTAGTACAAACTGGAGAATAAAGTAAGTAACTTTTCATATACATATTGCTCCGCTACAAATTGTAGTAATAGAAGATATTAAATCTTTCCTTTATTTATAGTCTCAATATAACCAACCGCTTTCGCGAATACTTTAGAAACTCAATTAAGCTTCTTTGAGACTTACTACAACATAATACCTTATTGGTAATCAATTGTGTTTTTCCAAAATAGTAATAATTGGCTCTTCCAGAGCTCTCAATTAATTTTGTACTACCACAGATTCATCAACATCCATGTGTGAATATCTCTTTTAAAGAGAAAGTGATACCATTATGGGTATGGTCAAAATTATATGCAAGATCTGTTTCTTGCATTACCATTGTCTTTTAATAATCACAATGCCAAAATATTTTAGCGTACAATAGGTACGTGACCAATGACCATTCATGCCATAATAATGATATTATTTTCTTATATTATCTCAAATCTTCTTCTAAAGGTGAGTGTGGTATAATCATTACCACTAGAACAATCATATTCTTCCAAGAATGAATATATATTCATAAATCAAATGTTTTCTCATTCACATCATGAATGGACCATAGTCATCTGTATGTGCTTTACAAAATATTATGTCAAATCGATGACAAATATTACTTTCACAAAGTGAAGGATTATTTTGAGAATCCTTATTATTCTCATTATCATAATAATGACGATTATAATTTCGTCAATTGCCACATCCATATCCATTGATACCTTCATAGTAATAATTTTGTCTTCTTTCAGACTATCACATATTGTTATCACATTCTCTTAAGGGAATGAGAATGGAGCAAATTCAATGGGACGGGTTTTTACTTCTTGTGCTCACGATCATACATTACAAGATATAAAAATTTTACCACTTCAGGTGGTTATAATTTCTTACAAACTCCACTAGAGTTATTGTAATGACCCGACCAGTCATTTTGTGTTTTAAAATCCCGTTCCCTTAAATAAATCTTCCCACACCTGCTTTGACTAATTTATGACTTGCGGGAATGGGTGGTTCGGAAGTTAGAAGAGTTTTGAGCAAGAATATGTCCATTTGCTTTTTTAAGTTTTTCTTAAAAGGCCAAGTTTGACTTCGGTCAAATTTCTTGGGAAACAGATCCGGATTCATGATTTGACAATTTCGGAGGGTCCATGAAAAAATATGGGACCTGGGCGTATGCCCGGAATCGAGTTCTGAGGTCCCTAGCCCGAGTAATGAATTTTTCTCTGAAATTATTAACTTGAAGTTTTAAGGAATTAAATAAACTAAGTAATCATTGATTTCCTAGGTATCGGGCTCAGATGTTATTTCCCAAATTGGTACAGGTCTGAAATATCAGTTAAGACTTACCCGTAAATTTTCGTGTCAATCCGAGTAACTTAAGGGCGTTTTGACCCGTTAGAAGGAAATTAAGAACTTGAAGTTCAATGATTTGATTCATTTTGTTTTGGGGTTTGATTCCTCGATTTAGCATTGTTGAGTGTTTTGAGGGTTGGAGTAGGTCCGCCTCGTGATTTGGGACTTGTCGTTATGTTCGGGTGGGGCGCGGGATCCCCGAGCGTCAAACGAGCGAGGCTCGAGTGAAGTTAGAACTTGGAAAAGGACTGAAGTTTGCTGCTTCTATCATAACCGCATCTGTGGTTATTGGACCGCAGATGCGGTCATTTGATAACAAAAGCGGAAAAGGGCAGGCCATGGAGAAACCGCTGAAGGGGCCCAGGGACCGCATAAGCGGTTCCACCTATGCGGCCCCTAGACCGCAGAAGCGGTCCATCCCTCTTTGCCCAAAGCCGCAGAAGCGGCGGGAGACCGCAGAAGCGGCCGACGACCGCAGAAGCAGTATCCACAGAAGCGAAAAACTCACCGCGGAAGCGGAAATAGCTGGGGGCAGAAGCTCATTTAATACGAGCTCAACACTATTTTTATCACATTTCACTCTCCACTTAGGCGATTTGGGTTCTTCCAAGAGAGGGTTTCCACATAGCTTGGTAAGGTAAGTAATTCCCCTTCATCCTTAGCTTAAATACAAGTATATTAGGTAGATTAAACACTAAAAATTTAGTAAAATCAAGGGTTAGAGCTAGACCTAGGGTTTTAATAAAAACTAAGATTTAATCATGTAATTTGCTATGTAATGAACTAGAAATCATATATTAGTGATCCTTAGGTTATGGAGAACAAGTTCCTTCAAAAAATCTCAGAATCCGGGCACGTGGGCCTGGGGTCGGAATTTAGGAAACTTGTGTTAATAGTTAGGAAATTGCTTAAATAGCTAGAATTCGATCCTGTGAGTCTATATTGACTAGTTCTTACTTCATTTAACTAGTTTGTGGTCGATTGGCTCCGAATTGAGGGTTTGGGCTTGTTCTTGACATTGGAAGTGTGCTTCGGAGCAAGGTGAGTCTCCTTTCTAACCTTGTAAGATGGAATTGTCTCCATAGGATTAATGAATAAATAATTATTGCTAAATGCGGGGGCTACGTACGCACCAAGTGACAAGAGTCTGTGCGTAGCTACTAGTATGTTGATTGTCCAGGTAGTTTAGGACCCACATCATGCTTTATTCATGAAAGTCTCCATATTAATTGTCTAATGAGATCACTTAGGATGTGTTGGAGACTTGAAAGAAGATAAAAGCAACTTGCACACCTGTTGAACATTGTATGGTATACTTGACTCTAAATGTGCCTTTTGTGCATATTTTTGATACTTCCTGACATTTATATATCGGGCCGATCGCCTCGGTATGAACAGATGCATCTATAGGCGCACCGTCGACCATCAGCAAGTGCACAATTTCTTTCTATTGGTTCGGGCTGTCGCCTCGGTACTATGTGCGCATGTTTAATTGTGGGGAAGCTTACACTTTCTTTGTTTTGCTATTGTCCCAAAAATGATAAATTATAAACTTAATGCAGTGAGGTACTCGACTTATGCCACTTGCCATAAACTATTGATACCTATAAATTCCATGATTTGAACATATTATACTTATATATATATTATTTGACCTTAGTAAGTATTGAGTCGACTTCTCGTCTCTACTTCTTCGAGATTAGACGAGACACTTAATGGGTACATGTTGTTTATGTACTTATACTATGCTTCTGTACTTAAATGTACAGGATTTGAGGCAGGTGGATCTGGACATCATTCTGGTGCGTAGCAGTGAGCACATCTGGGACTTCTACGGTGAGCTGCTTCTTTTTCAAGCCGATCTGTAGCCGAAGAAGTCCTTCTCTGTATTTTTATTTCTGTCTATCCTGATTCAGATAGTAGGATAATATATTATTATTTTGTGTATATTCTACTAGTTGCCCGTAGCTTGTGACACCAGGTTCTGGCACACACGTAGTGGACATTTATTTTTGCATTGTATAACTATTTTAATGCATTAATTACCACTCCTGGCCTTCACTTTAACTTTGAAAATCAATTATACTTAGTTTTTGGTAAAAGTAAAATGAGAGCTTAAATATACTTTCGCGTTGGCTGGCCTGACAAATGGTGTCGGGCGCCATAATGACCTATTATGGAAAATGGGTCGTGACAACATGGTATCAGAGCACTAGGTTCATGTAGGTCTCACAAAGCTATGGGAAAACCTGATAGAGTCTTGTAGATCGGTACAGAGACGTCTGTATTTATCTTCGGGAGGCTATAGGGTATTAGGAAAAAATACTCTTTATTCATTTCTATCATTCAGTGGTCAGTGTACTAAATTTCCCCCTTCTATTCTCTCACAGATGGTGAGGACTCGTACCGCCAACATTCCGGACCCGGGAGGATCTGCTCCCCCTGTTGCTAGAGGCCGAGGTTGGGCTGGGGGCAGGCACCGGCCCATGGTAGGGGACGCGGGCGTCCCATAGCTATTCCAGATGCACCACCAGCAGATCCTGTGAGGGATCCCATTATTGAAAAGCAGGGCGAGGTGCCCGTAGCTGTGCCTACTCCGAGGGATTTCATGACTGCGCCGGGATTCCAGGAGGTCATGGGCCGCATGCTACGGTTCATGCTCAGGCTGGTTTATTTCCAGCAGATCCAGCTGCTTCACAGGCAGGAGGGGGAGCCCAGACCCCTACTGCTCAGGCTCCAGGTCATGCAGCTACAGTATATCAAACTCCGGGTGCATTACCCGCAGATGGGGTTCAGCCAGTTGCTGCAGTGGCGCCCCAGCCCAGGCCTGCTGTGGATTGCGATCCACAGAAGTCATTAGAAAGACGGACTAGACTTCACCCTCCAGTCTTCGGGGGTGAGCGTCATGAGGATGCTCAGGACTTCATCAACAGGTGCAGGGACAGACTGCATGCCATGAGGATATTGGAGTCGCATGGAGACGACTTCACTACTTTTTATCTTGAGGGCAGGGCCGGTAGATGGTGGCAGTCCTATGTTCTTGGCAGGCCCACCGGTTCTCCTCCCATCACCTGGGGTCAGTTCGTACAGTTATTCCTGAACATGTATATTCCGCCCTCTAAGAGGGAAGAGCTGCGGTATCAGTTTGAGCACCTTGAGCAGGGTCAGATGTCTGTGACCGACTATGAGTCGAGGTTTTCTGAGTTATCCCACCATGCACTTATGATACTCCCTACAGATGTAGAGAGATTGCGGAGGTTTGTCGCCGGGTTGCAGCCCAGTATTCGATAGGGTATGGCCCGAGAGGTGGAGATGGGTACAGAGTATCAGCTTGTGGTCGAGATTGCTCGCCGGATTGAGGGGTATCGCCAGAGGGGTAGAGAGCAGATACATCAGGACAAGAGAGCCAGATTCTTTGGAGAGTTTAGAGGTGCCCCAGCTAGGGGCAGAGGTCAGTATGGGAGGGGTCATCCCAGTAGGCCCCCATCTTCAGCACCACCACCTCCCGCCCGGAGTGCTCCAGCACACCCCTATTTCAGTGCCATGCCAGAGAGTTCCTACCGCCCGTCAGCTATTCAGGGTTCTTCCAGTGGGTATTCAGGCCCTCAGGGTTCTTCTGGTTCCTACTTCAGTGCTATGCCAGAGAGTTCATATCATCCACCGGCTATCTAGGCTCCTCCCACGGGATCTACGAGTCATCAAGGACAGTCATCAGGCAGCAGGTCGTTGCACCGCGTTGTTTTGAGTGCGGAGACCCCAAAAACATGAGGAGATCCTACCCAGGCTTAGGGGCAAGGTAGTGCAATAGGGGCAGCAGCCCATGACTCCAGCACCAGCAGCCCAGCCACCTAGAGGTGGAGGACAAACTGGTAGAGGCCGTCCCAGAGGTGGAGGTCAGACGGGTAGAGGTCAGCCCGCTGTTGCTCAGACGGGTGGAGGCCAGCCAACTGGCGCTCCAGCTAGATTCTATGCTCTTCCAGCAAGGCCAGATGTATTGGCCTCAGATGCCGTCATCATAGGTATTATTTCCGTCAACGGTAGGGGTGCTTCAGTACTATTTGATCCAGGGTCTACTTATTTATATGTATTATCTCTGTTTTCTCTATTCCTGGTCACTTCTCCTGAGCCTTTGGATGTTTCTATTCATGTGTCTACTCCTGTGGGTGATTCTGTGGTTGTGGACCGGACCTACCGGTCTTGTGTAGTTAGTTTCTTTGGTTTTGAGAATAGAGCAGATCTTCTATTGCTCAATATGATCGATTTTGAGGTTATCTTGGGAAAGGATTGTGTTATCTCCATATCACGCCGTTCGAGATTGCCATGCCAAGACTGTTTCACTAGCGATGCCAGGATTGCCGAGATTGGAGTGGAAGGGTTCCACAGTTGATACGCCTAGCAGGGTTATTTCTTTCCTGAAGGCTCAGTGCATGGTTGAGAGAGGGTGTTTGGCTTATTTAGCTTATATGTGAGACACCACCGCAGAGTCTCCAACGATTGATTCAGTGCCAGTAGTCCGAGAGTTCACCGATGTTTTTCCTTCTGATCATCCTGGCATGCCTCCGGATCATGATATTGATTATTGTATTGATTTGGGCACTCAGCCTATATCTATCCCACCATACTGTATGGCTCCTAAAGAGCTGAAGGATCTGAAGGAGCAGTACGAGGAGTTGTTAGCAAAGGGGTTTGTTAGGCCCAGTGTATCGCCTTGCGGTTCGCCAGTGCCATTTGTGAAGAAGAAGGATGGGACTATGCGGATGTGCATTGATTACCGCCAGTTGAATAAAGTCACCATCAAGAACAAGTATCCATTGCCCCGTATTGATGATTTGTTTGACCAGCTGCAGGGTGTTCTCTAAGATTGACTTGAGTTCAGGGTATCATCAGCTAAAGATTAGGGATTCAAATGTTCCAAAGACTGCATTCAGGACTAGATATGGCCACTATGAGTTTTTGGTGATGTCCTTTTGCTTGACTAATGCTCCAGCGACATTTATGGACTTGATGAACATGGTGTTCAGGCCTTATATTGATTCTTTTGTCATCGTCTTCATTGACGACATCTTGATATACTCACATAGCCTGGGGGAGCACGAGCAGCATTTGGGAGTAGTGCTTCAGACCTTGCGAGAGCAACAACTTTATGCTAAGTTCTCCAAGTGTGAGTTCTGGCTAGAGTCAGTAGCATTCTTGGGGAATGTAGTGTCAGGAGAGGGTATTAAAGTGGATCCCCAAAATATTGAGGCAGTTCAGAGTTGGCCACGTCCTACTTTAGTGATCGAGATCAGGAGTTTCTTGGGGTTAGCAGGTTACTACCGGCGATTTGTGCAGGGCTTTTCATCTATTGCATCACCTCTGACAAGATTGACCCAAAGGGGTGCTCCATTATATTGGTCCGACGATTGTGAGGAGAGCTTCCAGAAGCTCAAGACGGCTTTGACTACAACACCAGTTCTTGTGTTGCCTTCCGGTGCAGGGATGTATACAGTATATTGCGACGCTTCTCGTGTTGGCTTGGGTGTGTATTGATGCAGGATGGGCGAGTTATTGCATATGCTTTACATCAACTGAAGGTTCATGAGAAGAATTACCCTATGCACGATCTAGAGTTGGCGGCGATTGTTCATGCTCTTAAGATATGGAGGCATTATTTGTATGGGGTGTCATGTGAGATTTACACCGACCATCACAGCTTGCAGCATTTGTTCAAGCATAGGGATCTTAATTTGAGATAGTGCATGTGGCTTGAGCTACTAAAGGATTATGACATTACTATTTTTTATCATCCAGAAAAGGCGAATGTGGTCGCGGATGCCTTGAGCAGAAAGGCGAAGAGTATGGGTAGCTTGGCATTCATTCCTACTGAGATGAGACCATTAGATTTGGACATCCAGTCCTTAGCTAACAGACTTGTGAGATTGGACATTTTGGAGCCCAGCCGAGTTCTAGCATGTGTGGTTGCTCAGTCTTCAATATTGGGGCAGATTAAGGCCCGACAACTCGACGATCCACATTTGGCGGTTCTTAGAGAGACGGTACTCCAGGAAGGTGCCAGGGAGATTTCTATTGGCGAGGATAAGGTGTTATGGCTTCAGGGCTATATATGTGTTCCTAATGTAGATGGCTTGATAGAGAGAATTCTAGAAGAGGCCCACAGTTCGAGGTACTCCATTCATCCGGGTGCCACGGAGATGTATCGTGAATTGAGGCAGCATTACTGGTGGTGGAGGATGAAGAAGGACATTGTGGAGTATGTAGCTAGATGTTTGAATTGCCAGCAGGTCAGGTATGAGCACCAGAGGCCAGGTGTCCTACTTCAGCAGATTCCCAATCCGGAATAGAAGTGGGAGTGCATCACCATGGATTTTGTAGTTGGGGTGCCATGGACTTTGCAGAAGGTTGATTCAGTGTGGGTTATTATGGATAGGTTGACGAAGTCTGCCCACTTCATTCCAGTAGCGACTGCTTATACAACGGAGATATATGCTCAGATTTACATTCGGGAGATAGTTAGGTTGCACGGTGTGCCAGTTTCCATCATATCAGACAGAGGCCGTCAGTTCACTTCCCATTTCTGGAGAGCTATTTAGAGTGAGTTGGGGACCCGCGTAGAGCTTAGCACGACATTCCATCCTCATACCGACGGGCAGTTGGAGCGGACAGTTTAGATTTTAGAGGATATGCTTAGAGCATGTGTGATTGACTTTGGAGGGCAGTGGGATCACTTCTTTCCCTTGGCGGAGTTTTCATACAATAACAACTTATCAGTCCAGCATTAAGATGGCCCCATATGAGGCATTGTATGGTCGGCGTTGTCGTTCTCCTATCGGGTAGTTTGAGCCTGGTGAGGCTAAGTTACTAGGTACAGATTTGGTACAGGATGCCTTGGATAAGGTAAAGCTGATTCAGGAGAGGCTCCGCACAGCTCAGTCCAGGCAGAAGAGTTACGCGGATCAGAAGGTGCGTGATATATCATTCATGATTGGCGAGAAGGTTCTCTTGAAAGTCTCGCCAATGAAGGGCATTATGAGGTTTGGAAAGAAGGGCAAGCTAAGCCTAAGGTTTATTGGCCTCTTTGAGGTGTTGAGGCGAGTTGGAGAGGTTGCCTATGAGCTTGCTTTACCTCCGAGTTTATCAAGAGTTCATCCAGTTTTCCATGTATCGATGCTTCGGAAGTATCATGCCGACCTATCACATGTGTTGGATTTCAGTACCATTCAGTTAGATGAGAGCTTGGGCTACGAGGAGGATCCAGTTACCATAATTGATAGACAGGATCGCCAGTTGAGGTCCAAGAGGATTTCTGCGGTAAGGGGTCCAGTGGAGGGGCCAATCGATTGAGGAGGCGACATGGGAGTCGAAGGAGGACATGCGTAACAGATATCCCCACTTATTCAGCAGTCCAGGTACTTTTCTATGTCCGTTCGAGGATGAACGTTTGTTTAAGAGGTGGAGAATGTAATGACCCGACCGGTCGTTTTGCATTTTAGAACCCCGTTCCCTTAAATAAAACTTTTTGCACTTGCTTTGACTAATTTATGACTTGCGGGGATGGGTGGTTCGGAAGTTAGAAGAGTTTTGAGCAAGAATATGTCCACTTGCTTCTTTAAGTTTTTATAAAAAAGCCAAGTTTGACTTCGATCAAATTTCTTGAGAAATGGACCTCGATTCATGATTTGATGATCCCGGAGGGTCCGTGGGAAACTATGGGACCTGGGCGTATGCCAGGAATCGAATTCCGAGGTCCCTAGCCCGAGTAATGAATTTTTCTAGTGAAATTGTTAACTTGAAGTTTTAAGGAATTAAATAAACTAAATAATCATTGATTTTCTAGGTATCGGGCTCAGATGTTAGTTTCCAAACTTGGTATTGGTCCGAAATATCAGTTAAGACTTACCCGTGAAATTTGGTGTCAATCCGAGTAGCTTAAGGGTGTTTTGACCCGTTAGAAGGAAATTAAGAACTTGAAGTTCAATGATTTGATTCATTTGGTTTTGGGGTTTGATTCCTTGATTTAGCATTGTTTTGAGTGTTTTGAGGGTTCAAGTAGGTCCGCCTCGTGATTTCGGACTTGTCGGTATGTTCAGGCAGGGCACGGGAGCCCCGAGCGTCTAACGAGCGAGGCTCGAGTGAAGCTAGAACTTGGAAAAGGACTGAAGTTTGCTGCTTCTATCATAGCTGTATCAGCGGTTCTTGGACCTCAGAATTAGGACCGCAGATGCAGTCATTTGATCGCAAAAGCGGAAAGGGGCAGGCCTTGGGGAAACTGCAGAAGCGGCCCAGGGATCGCAGAAGCGGTTCCGCCTATGCGCCCCCCAGACCGCAGAAGCGGTCCAGCCCCCTTTGCCCAAAGCCGAAGAAGCGGTATCCGCAGAAGCGAAAAACTCACCGCGGAAGCAGAAATAGCTGGGGGGTAGAAGCTCATTTAATACGAGCTCAACACTATTTTTATCACATTTCACTCTCCACTTAGGCGATTTGGGTTCTTCCAAGAGAGGGTTTCCACATAGCTTGGTAAGGTAAGTAATTCCCCTTCATCCTTAGCTTAAATACATGTATATTGGGTAGATTAAACACTAAAAATTTAGTAAAATCAAGGGTTAGAGCTATACCTAGGGTTTTAATAAAAACTAAGATTTAATCATGTAATTTTCTATGTAATGAACTAGAAATCATATATTAGTGATCCTTAGGTTATGGAGAACAACTTCATTCGAAAAATCTCAGAATCCTGGCACGTGGCCTGGGGTCGAAATTTAGGAAACTTGTGTTAATGGTTAGGAAATTGCTTAAATTGCTAGAATTCGATCTTGTGAGTCTATATTGGCTAGTTCTTACTTCATTTAACTAGTTTGTGATCGATTGGATCCAAATTGAGGGTTTGGGCTTGTTCTTGACGTTGGAAGTGCGCTTCGGAGCGTGAGTATCCTTTCTAACCTTGTAAGAGGGAATTGTCCCCATAGGATTAATGAACAAATAATTATTGCCAAATGTGGGGGCTACGTACGCATCAAGTGACGAGAGTCCGTGCATAGCTACTACTATGTTGATTGTTCGGGTAGTTTAGGACCCACATCATGCTTTATTTATGAAATTATCCATATTAATTGTCTAATGAGATCACTTAGGATGTGTCAGAGACTTGAAAGAAGAGAAAAGCAACTTGCACACCTGTTGAACATTGTATAGTATACTTGACTCTAAATGTGCCTTTTGTGCGTATTTTTTATATTGCCTGATATTTGTTGATCGGGCCGACTGCCTCGGTATGAATAGATGCATCTATAGGCGTGCCATCGACCCTCGGCAAGTGCACAGTTTCTTTCTGGTAGTTCGGGCAGTCACCTCGTCACTATGTGCGCATGTTTAATTGTGGGGAAGCTTACACTTGCTTTGTTTTGCTATTGTCACAAAAATGATAAATTATAAACTTAATGCAGTGAGGTAGTCGACTTATGCCACTTTCCATAAACTGTTGATACCTATAAATTCCATGATTTGAACACATTACACTTATATATATTATTTTACCTTAGTAAGTATCGAGTCGACTTCTCGTCTCTACTTCTTCGAGATTAGACGGGATACTTACTGGGTACATATTGTTTATGTACTCATACTACGCTTCTGTACTTAAATGTACATGATTTGAGGCAGGTGGATCTGGACATCATTCTGGTGCGTAGCAGTGAGCACATCTGGGACTTCTACGGTGAGCTGCTTCTCTTTCATGCCGATCCGTAGTCGAAGAAGTCTTTCTCTGTATTTTTGTTTCTGTCTATCCTGATTCATACAGTAGGATAGTATATTATTCTTTTGTGTATATTCTACTAGTTGCCCGTAGCTTGTGACACTAGGTTCTGACATACACGTAGTGGACATTTATTTTTGGATTGTATAACTATTTTAATGCATTAATTACCACTCTTGGCCTTCACTTTAACTTTGAAAATCTGTTATACTTAGTTTTTGGTAAAAGTAAAATGACAACTTAAATATACTTCCACGTTGGCTGGCTTGACGAATGGTATCGAGCGCCATCATGACTTATTATGGAAAATGGGTTGTGACAATTATAATCAAATTTTGTTGTATTTGCTTGTATATAAAATCAAATTATAGAATTTCAAGAATTTAAAAGAGAAATATAAAGTAAAATACTTACCTTAAATGCAGAATTTAATCATGAAGAAAGTGCATAGAGCAATTGACAATCACTATGCTCAATCACAAAGCTTCTACTCAATTGGTTAGAGTCTCGTGCTAATAACATGTTATAAAATAATAAAAAAAGAAGAATATTGCAGAGCAAAGTAGAGAGAGAGAGAGAGAGGGTATTTTTATTGATTTTTGGGATGATTTACAATGAAATAGATTCCTTTATTTATAGGAAGAGGGTGACTTAGCCATAAAGTAATAAACCCTAGAATCTCTCTAAATATAGACATTCACCATAAATAGAACTCTATTTATAACAGTGTTTATATTTCAATAATTTACGCAGGTTATAATCTTTGAACAATCTTAAGTTTAAAAGATGTAATCCTATGATTCTTCTCCTCACGACCGTCAACTCGAGAGCTTCGTTTGTTCTTGAATTGATGGACCATTTATTTTTGGAATTTTACCACGAATGCAGATCTAGGCTTTGATCATAAACGTGGAGGATGGAAAACTTGCGGCTCACGCCTTGGAGACGACAACTTCTTGCTATGCGGAAGACCTGCGAATTACTACTATGGAGGAGAGCTTCAATATATATCCTTTTTTTCTATCCTTTTGGCCTTATGGAGACCCCTATTTATAGATGTAGGGGAGGGAACTTGTGATAAACACAAATCTTTTTCCTCCAGTTTGATTGGCCAACTTGAGTCATCAAACCTATCAATAAAGCTATGTGATAAGCTTGCATATAATTGGTTAAACCATATCATTTGAATACTTGACGACATTTGATTGCTCCTTACATTTGACTTGGCATGCTACATCACTTATGCACGTGGCATGATTTTAGTGGTTCTTGATTTGACTTGGCGCGGCATGTCATTTGACACGTGACATGGATTTTGGGCTTATCATTTGAAGTCCGACGAGATGAACTAGCCCAATTAACTCGGGCTCTTAATTAAATCCATATACGTATATTGGATTTAAATAATAAATTCAATTATTCTAGCCCATAATCATTGTTTGGGCTGACACGTATTTAAATTTATCATGTGGTCCAAATAATTTAATGGACTTAAACTCAAATAAAATTCAATCGTCTATAGAAGGGTTTTTGATTATTTAATATATATATATATATATATG
>MU744028.1:101677-118900 GCA_026770625.1 Nicotiana glauca | reverse complement strand
ATATATATATATATATATATATATATATATATATATATATATATATATATATTCTGCCAATGATTTTGGGCTACAAATAGCTTGTAAGCGTTAGGATCAAAACATTCATCTGTTTACTTTGTAAGGAGTGCCATATTCTGCCAATGATTTTGGGCTACAAATCTTGCAAGCGGTTTCGAGGACAACTTTACCGCCTCAATTCGTTTTACCGGAGGATTTAACTCTTTTAGCGTCTTGGTTTGGAGATTAGATGATTCGCCCTTGTCTTGATTCCTTTTAGGGACATATTGGAGCACATGACTTACTTTCTTACTATAAGACGCAATACTTCTTTTGTGAGATTTATTCATATTGGCGTGCACCTCCTCAGTAATAGCTTTGGCTTTACCAATAGTCACATCAGCTCTTTTAGTTATGGGATCATCATTCTTGCTTTTCATGCCACCATCACCTTTTATCTCCTTTACAATGTGATTTTTCAAATAGAACTTTGCATCGGCGAAGTGTGACTCAGCCTCAGTGAATGTCTCATCATCAACAACTATCTTCTTATCGACTTCACCCTTATAGTATTTCAAACATTGATAGTAGGTAGATGGAACCACTTTGTTCTCATGTATCCAAGGCCTTCCAAGTAAGACGTTGTATGAAGTCTTTGCATCAATCATATGTATCCATGCACTTGATTGCATATCTTCAATGGTGATTTCCAGCCTGATATCGAATATGGCTCTTTTCCCCCCTTGGTTGAATCCTTGGATCATCACACAACTTTCTGAAAGTTCGTTCATGGGAATACCAAGTTCTTTCACAGTACGAATTGGCAAAATGTTCACTGAGGATACTCCATCAACCAAAATTCGATTTACCTTTTCATCACGCATATAACCAATCAGGTACAATGGGCGGTTATGAAGAGTGTCACCTAACAGAAGATCGTCATTTGTGAATGTGACTATTTCCTCACAATCATTAACTTCTTGAGGAATGGACTCGATGAGCTTTTCCAAAGATGGTGCCAACGGTAAGATATCGCTCTTTTCTTCCCCTTTATTAGCGTTGCAACAAGAGGCCTCAATACCCTCATGGGAAATCTTCGTGCGGAACCAACTTGGTAAGAACTCCTCCAAGGTCACTGGATGTCATGGCTTTTGAGGATGGTGCACCTCCACTTTTGCTTTCTTCAAATATTTAACTGGATTACATCTCCTTGGTCTTTTCACCATCATTTTCCTTGTTGGTTGTTCTATTGATTCTTTTTGTGGGCTCCTTTTGTGGTGCCTATGATGAGTCACCAGTGTCCAACCTTCATCATCATCAGTTTGATTGACTTCAGCTTTGTTGTTCTCCAGTAATTCTTTATCTTTACTTTCTTTAAAACCACATAATTCATCCGGACCGAGTGAGCCAAAGGTGATAGAGACTTGGTTTGCGATTGCTTTCTCATCTTCAAGCACGATCTTCTTTTTGCGAGCCACGTCTATGACTTTGTCCTTGAAGACAAAGCACTTCTCCAGCGTGTGGCTTACGAGTCGGTGATATTTGCTGTAATTTGGATTATTTGTTTTCATGGCTTTATTTGGTCGCGTCATCTCTGGAAGCTCAATGAGATTTAACTCAAGGATTTCTTCGAAAATGGCTGGCACATTAGAATCCAGGAATGGGTACTCTTTCTCCTGCATTTCTTTTAGAGTCAACTTTCCACTTGGCTTATCTTGAAAAGAAGTGGATTTCATACTCTGCTTCTTGCTCACCTTTGTCGTGAACTTCACAGGTGACGTGTTTACATTCATAGCTTCTTTGCTTTCATACTTGGGTACGAACTTGCCCCACTTCCTAACTTCTTGCTTGTCATTCCCTTTGCGAGGTCCATAGATGGGCAGCCTTTCATTTCCAGTGGAGGCCATGCTCAATTCCATGTCATGGGCATAAGTTTCAAGTTCTTCAATTGTGCCAGGCTTGATACCTTGCAAGATGTAGCACAATCACTAATGCATGCCTTGGATGCACATCTCTATGCCTGAAGCTTCACTAAGCCTGTCTTTGCAGCTGAGGCTTGCATTCCTCCAACGATTGATAAAGTCGATAACTGGTTCCCGTTTTCGTTGATGAGTGTTTGTAAGTTCTATCATACTCATAGTACATCTCGTACTATAAAAGCGATTGAGGAACTCTTGCTCCAGCTGATCCCAGCTATCGATAGATCCATCCTCGAGGTACGTGTACCAGTCAAAAGCATTTCCTTTTAACGAGCAGACAAACTGCTTGATGAGGTAATCTCCATAAGTCCTAGCATTGTTGCACGTCTCCACGAAGTGCACAACATGTTGGTTGGGGTTACCTTTACCATTAAATTGTTAAAACTTTGGAGGTTGATAGCTAGTAGGCATCTTCAACATATCAACCCTTGCAGTGTACGACTTTGCATATGTAAGGGAGGATTTGGCAGCAACTTCATATTTGTTTTTAATGGTTCCTTTAATGAACTCCTTCAGTTGATCGATTGGAATCATTCCTTCAGACAAGACAGGGATAGCCTTAGTGGATGCTGCTTGTCTTGATGGAGAGTCAATCTCTAGAACTTCTAGGAGCTTGCCGGGTTGCATGGGTGGATTCTTCTTCCATCAAGATTCCCACCCTGTCTGTTATCTTGTCGATTCTAGCCTCTTGATTTTGCATGCATTTGGTCAAGACAACGATCGCTTTCGTCAAGTTTGCCAACTGCTCCTCCATGGATGAAGTATTTGTCATCATGGCTTGCATGATTGTTGTGGACGACGGAGAGTAGCATGGATTTTCACACAGATTGATCATTAATCAGCTCACGCTATGTGGTGTAAGTGGGGAGGATCCATCACTTGAAGCATCATCATCTTCCTTCAAAGAAAAGTGCTTGGATCTGGAGAGGTCAAGCAGAGCAAGGGTTTTCTTGATCTTTTCAGAAACATCGCTTCCTCCTTTAGATGCATTTGTGGAAGATCTTGCTCCTTTTGAGAATGAAGATCCGAAAATAGGGGTTGACGCGGATGGCACTTGGGGCGCTTGTTTTCCTAAAGATCTTCCTTTGCTCCTCGTAACTAGTCCCAAGCTTCCAAAGGTAACATCGAGGATGCTTTCCACATCAGCATAGAACCTGGAGTTAGCAGCCTTGATGAAAGTTGAACCGGAGTTGATTTTCTTTGACGCCATTTTAGCGTTCTTGGATTTTGATTGTTGGAGAGAAAAGATGAGAGGCAAAGATAGTCACACTGGGTGTGCCAAAATTTATAACAAC
Organism: Nicotiana glauca; assembly: GCA_026770625.1. Taxonomy (NCBI): domain Eukaryota; kingdom Viridiplantae; phylum Streptophyta; class Magnoliopsida; order Solanales; family Solanaceae; genus Nicotiana; species Nicotiana glauca. The sequence goes on along the minus strand of MU744028.1, from coordinate 115,626 downwards.
TAAAATTTCATTCCTAAAAATAATAATCAAGACAAGAAATATAGAGACAAATAAAAGTATTTATATTTCAATAATTTACGCAGGTTACAATCTTTGAACAATCTTAAGTTTAAAAGATGTAATCCTCTGATTCTTCTCCTCACGACCGTCAATTCGAGAGCTTCGCTTGTTCTTGAATTGATGGACCACTTGTTGTTGGGATTTTACTACGAATGCGGAGCTAGACTTTGATCACAAACGTGGAGGATGGAAAACTTGCGGCTCACCCCTTGGAGACGATGACTTCTTGCTATGCGGAAGACTAGCGAATCACTACTGTGGACGAGAGTTTCAATATGTATCCTTTTTTTCTGTGCTTTTGGACTTATGGAGACCCCTATTTATAGTTGTAGGGGAAGAAACTTGTAATAAACACATATCTTTTTCCTCCAGTTTGATTGGCCAACTTGAGTCATCAAACCTATCACTAAAGCTATGTGATAAGCTTGCATATAATTGGTTGAACCATGTCATTTGAATATTTGGCGATATTTTATTGGTCCTTACATTTGACTTGGTATGTTACATCACTTATGCACGTAGCATGATTTTAGTGGTCCTTGATTTGACTTGACGCACCATGTCATTTGACACGTGGCATGGATTTTGAGCTTATTATTTGAAGTCTGACGAGATGAACTAGCCCAATTAACTCGGGCTCATAATTAAATCCATATACGTATATTGAATTTAAATAATAAATTCTATTATTCTAGCCCGTAATCATTGTTTGGGCTGACACGTCTTTAAATTTATCATGTGGTCCAAATAATTTTGATGGACTTAAACTCAAATAAAGTTCAATCGTCTACAGAAGGGTTTTTGATTATTTAATATATATATATATATATATGAATAAAAATAAATTTATATGCATATATATATTCTTAACTGGTTAACGGATTATCCGTTAAGAAAATTGAATAATCCGTCCCCAAATCGATAAGCCGTTAACAAAATAATTTCAATCTGTTCCCCGTCCGTTAAATCATTAACCCGATATCAATAAGCCATTAAGCTTCGGTTTCGATTCAGTTTTCGATTTCGGTTCGATTTTGAATACCTCTATTATAAGCTACGATTAATTTTCTTATTCTTCGTCGAAAATTATACTCTTGACGTAACTTAACCTCACAAATTAAATGAGAAAATTGTTTAACATAACTTTTTGACCATTTGGATAGAAGAAAAAGTTCATGCAAAATTATTAAAATGGTCCACAAAATTAATTCTGAGATAAGACTACATAAATCATCACATTTTAAAATGCAACAATCCGTGATATTATGTTAACAATACTAAAAAATTGACTAATTTCATGCAGAAAAACCGATTGAAATAGGTCGAAAATTGAGAAAAAACGACTTTCCAACCGCTTTTATTTAGTCAGAAAAATAATGGTTGCTAAGGTGTTTCGACCGAAATCGGTCAGTATATTTAACGCATTGACTGACAACCAAATTGCATTTACCGACCGATATCGGTTGATATTAATTAATTTTTATTTATTTATTTTTCAAATACCGATCGGTCAACATTAATCAAATTATTTTTACTTTTTATTTTTCAAATACGAACCGAAATCGATCGGAATATTAAATATATAATAATTTTACAAATCTTCCAGATGTATATTTTTTAGTATCCCATGTATACTCCCCTATCTTATTACTATATTACTAGTTAGTACTAGTATATATTATCATTATTATTTTATATAATTCTAATTATAAATTTAGAATATTAAATCTTATTACTAAGCACTAACTACGTCCCTTCCTATATTTGCTTATTTTTTGTTAGTCCACGGCTGTTGGACTCTATGCATTAAAGTTCCAATTATAAGATGGAAAAACTCACATCTTTCAGCCGATATGATACAAGAGAAAATTTCAATTTCCGACCAAAATCGATCGGAATTTTTTAAAAATGTGATAAAAAACTATTTTCCCATTTTAGTCGATGTGGGACAAGAGCATAATTTCAAATTCCAACCAAAATCGGTCGGAATTTTTGAAAATTTTTAATAAAAGATTATTTTCCATGGAAAACCCCACTGCTTCTCTTCCCATGGAATATTTATTTACTAATTTATCCATTTTATTATTTGTTTGTTTCTATCTTTTTTATCAAAAAAGGCGTGCATTAAATAAGGATTCTATTAATCTAAAAATATGCCTAGTTATCTTTTCTAAAATTTCATTTATAATCCTGAAATAACACATTAATTATTTTATATAAAAAAATATATTAACTAACCGGGATTAAATATACCGTACATTGGTTAAGTAAATATAAAAGCTATAAGCTATAAGATATAGATAAAATTATAGAATAATGCACTCCATAAGTTGACGTTGCATTATTTTAGCCCAGTTATAAGTTTGTAAATGTGTAGCCAGATATCAATAAGATCTTTTCTTTTCTCATTCCCTCTAATTATAACAACCTCATTTATTCCTACCTATCCTTATTGTAGCTCTGTCCTTATTTTTTACCCATAAATATTTAATTTAATTAATAAAAAGAATCATATGCAAACAAAACTGAAAATAAAAATTAGTTTCCCATTCAGTCATCACTCATTCGTGCCTTCTTCCATAACCAATACTTCTTTATTTTTTTTTAAATTTTGTACATCTTCAGATTTATACATACCTATCAGAATTGCAAAACAAAAAACAGACGCGAGAAACCTAAAATCTCGTCTCCTTTAATGCTAATCTTGTTAAATTTCGATTATGATTTTTTTTCAGAAATTTGTAGTGGGTATTGATTTAACTTATTAGAAATAGTCTAAGTAGGTTGTATACAAGGTTTTAAGTTATTTTTTGGAGATTTGGACTAGTTTTATACAAGAATTGCAACTGAAAATCGTATAAATATTTTGCTAGTGATGCTTATACACTTTTATACAATGTTATACACTTTTATATAAAGAGGTACAATATGTATATAGTTGTATAAAAATGTATAAAGATGTATAATCATAGAGTGAAATATTCTTGATACACTATGTATATAGGTGTACAAGAAGAATGAGAAGAAGAAGAAAATGCGAGAAATTCTGTAAATACCTATAAATAATGTATCAACCTTGGATATAATAGTATATAAGTTGTGTTTATACACTATTATTGTTATGACCCGGCTGGTCATTTTTAGAATTTACGCCCCGATCCCCTATTTACTACTTTTCTCGTGTTTATTTCTGCTATTTTGAATTGACAGCATAGTTAGTTTTGAATTTCGGAGAGTTTTGGGATACTTAGTCCCTAAATGAGATCTAAGTATTGGAAAGTTGACCGTAGTCAAAAAACTGTGAAGACGGCCTCGGAATGGAAATCTGATGGTTCTGTTAGCTCCGTTGGGCGATTTCGGATATAGGGGCGTGGTCGGATAGTGTCTTGGACATCCGTAGCTAATTTAGACTTGAAATGACGAAAGTTAGATTTTTGAAGTTTTCGGTTCGATAGTAAGGTATTGATCTGAGGGTCGGAATGGAATTCCGAAAGTTGGAATAGCTTCCTAGTATTGAATGTGACGTGTGTGTAAAATTTCAGGTCATTCGGACGAGATTTGGTAGACTTTTTGATCAAAAATGTATTTTGAGAAATTTGGAGTTCTTAGGCTTGAATCGATGGTTAATTTGAGGTTTCGACGTTGTTTTAGGTACTTTAAGGATTGGTACAAGTTTGGACAGTGATATTAGACTTGTTGGTGCCTTTGGTTGAGGTCCCGGGAGCCTCGGTATGATTTCGGATGGTTGATGAGGAGTTTGAGGAGTGTTGCAGCTGCTGAACCTTACTGCTTCTGGTATTTTTGCACCTACGATTTGGGGATTGTAGGTGCGATGCTGCATGTGCCAAAGATGAGTCGCAGAAGCGGAAAATGGGAAAATCATTAGGAACCGCAGATGCGGTGTATTTTCCGCAGAAGCGGTACCGCACATGTGGGTGGGGAACCGCAGATGCGGAATCTAGGCATTTAAGTCATGGGTCGCGGGTGTGACCTTTGGTCCACAAATGCGGGACCGCTCCACAAATGCGGACACTGCTGGACAGTTGATTCAAAAGGAGTTCCGCGACCTTGGGGTTATCTCTACCATTTATCTCGACTTTGAAGCTTTTTGGGCGATTTGGAAGAGGGATTTCGAGGGAACTTCATTGAGGTAAGGAATTTGGACTTAAAAGTCATTCCTATGTCATTATTTCACGGATTAGAAGTAGAACATTTAGAAATTAAGGGTTAAAATTTGGCGAACTACGGTTTAGTATTGGAGACCTTTGATTGAGGATTTGATGGACCATTTGAGGTTCGATTTTGGTAATTTTGGTATGAATGAACTCGTGAGAGTGTAAAAATTCTAGAAATATAAATTTCATCTGATTTTGAGACGTGGGCCCGAGGGGCGTGTTGGTCATTTGACCTAATTTAGCGTATTAGCTTAGAATTAAATTCTAGAATCAGTTACTTGAAGTGTTATTTATGTTATGAAATTAAATTGAATAGATTTGGGCCATTTGGAGTTGGATACTTGTGGCAAGAACATGATTTTGGGTTGACAATTGAGCCGGTTCGAGGTAAGTGGTTTGTCTAACCTTGTGTGAGGGACCTTTTCCCTTAGGATTTGATATTGTGATAATTGAAATGCCTTGTACGTGAGATGACGAGCGCGTACTTGTGCTAATTGCTGGAAATCAAGGTTTTCATTAAAAATAGCCTTGAATTGTGTTCTTCTTTTTCTTGCTTACTCTATTTGAAAATTAAGCCTGATGTTAGTCTAGAGAAGCATGTTTACTTGACTAAATTATTCTATTTGACTTAACTGCCTTATTTGTATTATGTGAAGCATGCTAGGTTAGAATTATCTGCCTTACTTTGGTAAGAAATTGATTCAATTAAGTTCTTGTTGTTGCTGTGTATTTACTTTAGGACCACGGGAAGTATCCCAGCAGTTCCCCTGTATGTTTACTTTGGGACTACGGATTTTCATTCCCAGAGATCCCCTTGCACTTTTATATTGGGACTACATGATTGCACCCAGTAGATTCCCCAGTACGAAGTATTTATATTTGGGACTACGGATGTGATATTCCGGTAGATCCCCGCGCATTTATGAGTTAGACTACGAGAATTCACTCGGGAGATCCACTAGATATTTACATTGGGGACTACAGGATGGTATCCTGGGAGATCCCCCGACTGTCTTCTGTGTTGAGTTGCACTGGTTTTACCGTGATTCCTTGTTTCTGTTTCAGTTGTTGTTATTCTCTATGTCCTGTGATACTTTCCATGATGCACTTATTTATACCGTTCTTATCTACGCTATTGAATTTTTATATTCTATTTAACCTCAGTAGGGCCCTGACCTTCCTCAACACTATCCAATTGAGGTTAGGCTTGGAACTTACTAAGTACCGCTGTAGTGCACTCATGCCCTTCTTGTGCATGTTTTTCATGTACAGATCTAGGTACTTTGACTCATTCCTATCACCCCTGAGGCGAGGCGACTGCTATAACGAGTTCGAGGAATATCTGCCGCGTCCGTAGAACGAGGAGTCTCTTTCTATTCTTGCTGTTTAGTACTAGCCCTTTTGTATTTCCATTCTTGTTAGACATTATAGAGTTAGAGCTATGTAGTATTTCTTAGCTTGTGATTCATGGGTTTCCGGTTCTTGGATTTTTGTATTGGTTTGAGAACTTATTCTTGTGCATGTCGAGCGGCACCTTTAGACGTTGTTTATTACCTCACTCCTATTTTTAATTTGTTTTATTTTTTGTAAATTGGTTTTTCTTTCGCAATTTAGGCTTACCTAGTCGTAGAGACTAGGTGCCGTCACAATGGTTCACGGAGGGCGAACCGGGGTCGTGACAAGTTTGTCTTAGAGCTCTAGGTTCATAGGAGTCATGAATCACAAGTTGGTTATTTGAGTCTCGCTGATCGGTGCAGAGACATCTGTACTTATCTACGAGAGGCTATGTAACTATTAGGAAAATTCCGCTTCGTTTGATTTCCTTGTCGTGCGAGATTTTTGATATCACGATTCTAAACTTATGTATTCTATTCTCTCACAGATACACATGGTGAGAACACATGCTACTCAAGATGACCAGGCACCATTGCCCCTTACTGGAGCTGTAGAGGCCGAGGTCGGGGTAGAGGCCGAGGACGCCCTCGTAGTTCAGCCAAAGCACCCGCGCGAGCTACCGCCGAGGCACCACCAGCAGTACCAGCCGGAGTCCAGACACCTGATGCTTCTGCCACTACTACTCCAGCACTCCAGGAGACCTTAGCACAGTTCATGACTATGTACACCACTCTAGCCTAGGCAGTGTTGCTTTCCCTTGCTGCGGCTACATCCCAGGTCGGGGGAGGAGCACAGACTCCTATTGCCTGCACTCCCGAGCAGTGAGTGCATATTGATCAGGTCCCATAGGCTATTCCTGTATAGTCGGTAGCCCTAGCTCAGCCCGAGGAGAGGGTAGTAGCTTCAGGGGAGGAGCAGAAGAGGCTTGAGAGGTTCAAGAAGTATCAGCCTTCGACTTTTAGAGGACTAGCCTCATAGAATGCCCTTGGATTTCTTGAGGAGTGCTACCGTATCCTTCGTACTATGGGCATATCAGGATCGAGCAGGGTTTCCTTCACTACCTTCCAGCTTCGAGGAGCCGCCTATCAGTGGTGGTATGCTTATCGGTTAGACAGTCCAAATAAGGCAGCTTCGTTGACAGAGTCTTAGGGACGCTTGGCACGCGGATAGTGAGCATTTGCGCCAGGGTAATATGACTCTCTCGGAGTATGTTGTCCGTTATACTGACTTGGCTAGACATGCACCAACTTTGATTTCTACGGTTGGCTAGAAGGTTCGCCGGTTCATTGTGGGGCTTATTCCCAGCATCAAATCTAGCATGGCTCGTGATTTTGAGATGGATATATCTTATCAGTAGGTGGTGAGCATTTCTAGGAGGATTGAGGGTATGCATTCTAGGGATAGAGAGGAGAGGGAGGACAAGAGGTCTCGAGAGTCGAGCTATTATTCTGGTGCCTGAGCCCCAACTGCTGGTCGTCATGGTAGGGGTCATATGAGTCGCCCTGTTCATTCAGCTCTTCCACCAGCCAGTGGTATTCCAGCCCCACCTAGGCCTCATGAGCCTTATTATGCACCTCCGATATTTAGTGCGCCTCCTATACGGGGTGGTTCCAGTGTTCAGTCCAGCAGACCTGGCCCGAGCCAGTCATAGTTTCCACATCCTCCCAGAGCTTGTTTTGAGTGTGGTGACACACACCATATGGTGAGGGATTGTCCCAGACTTAGGACGGGTGCACCTCCACAGACTCCTCAGCCACATCATGCCCCGCAGATTTCTTAGGCTATGGTCCCAGCACTAGTTGCTACTCCACTGGCCCAACCAGCCAGGGTGGAGGTCGTGGAGGTAGAGGTCACCCTTAAGGGGGAGGCCAGGCCAAATACTATGCTTTCCCTACCCGTACTGAGGCTCTCGGCTCCGATTCTGTCATCACAGTTACTATCTTGGTTTGTCACAGAGATACACTGGTTCTATTCAATCTAGGATCCACTTATTCTTATGTGTCTTCTTCTTTTGCTCCATATTTTGGTGAATCTCAGGATTATTTGAGTTCCCTAGTTTATGTTTCTCATCCTGTGGGAGATTCTCTTGTTGTGGACCACGTTTATTGGTCATGTTGGTTGTTGTTGGTGGTTTTGAGACCAGAGCCGATTTATTAATCTCAGCACCATCGATTTTGATATTATCTTAGGCATGGACTGGTTGTCACCCCATTATGCTATTCTTGATTATCACACCAAAATCGTGACATTGGCCATGCTAGGTGTACTACGTATTGAGTGGAGGGGTGCTTTAGGTCGCACTCCCAATAGAGCTTTTTCTTTCCTTAAGGCTCAGCATATGGTTGAGAAAGCTTGTGATGCGTACTTAGCTTATGTGAGAGATGTCAGTGTGGGTACTTCTTCTATTGATTTAATCCCAGTAGTACGATGTTTCCCTGATATGTTTCCACCTGATCTTCCGGGCATGCCGCCCGATAGAGACATTGATTTTGGCATTGATCTGTTGTCGGGCACTCATCCCATTTCTATCCCTCCGTACCGTATGGATGGATCCTCTTGAGTTGAAGGAGTTGAAGGAGCAATTGCAGGAATTACTTGATAAGAGTTTCATTCGGCCCAGTGTATCGCCTTGGGGTGCTCCTTTATTATTTGTGAAGAAGAATGATAGTTCTATGTGCATGTGTATTGATTATCGCCAGTTGAATAAGATGACAGTGAAGAACCGTTATCCTTTGCCTCGTATTGATGACCTGTTTGACCAGTTATAGGGGGCTTGTATGTTTTCTAAGATTGACTTACGTTCAGGCTATCATCCTTTGAACATTTGGGAGCCAGATATCCCGAAGATTGCCTTCAGGACTTAGTATAATCATTAAGAGTTCCTTGTTATGTCATTTAGGCTGACTAATGCCCCAGTAGTCTTCATGCATCTGATGCATAATGATTTCTAGCCATATCTGGATTCAGTCATGATTTTTTTTATTGATGACATTCTGGTATATTCATGGAGTCGGGGAAGATCATGAGCAGCACCTGAGGACAGTGTTCTAGACCTTGAGAGAAAAGAAGTTGTATGCTAAGTTCTCGAAATATGAGATTTGGTTGGATTCCGTGGCGTTCTTGGGTCACGTAGTCTAGAGAGAGGGTATTCAGGTGGTTCCAAAGAAAGTGGAGGTCGTGCAAAGTTGGCCCAGACCATCCTCAACTACAGAGATCTATAGTTTTCTTGGCTTGGCGGGTTATTACCGTCGATTTGTTCAGGGGTTTTCATCTATTGTATCACTTATGACCAGATTGACGCAGAAGGTTGCTCTATTCCAGTGGATGGAAGACTGTGAGGAGATATTTTAGAAGCTCAAGACAGCCTTGACTACAGCCCCAGTTTTGATATTGCTTACCGGTTTAGGGTCTTATACTGTCTATTGTGATGCCTCGAGAGCTGGCCTTGGAGCGGTATTGATGTAGAACGGTATGGTGATTGCCTATGTGTCTAGACAGTTAAAGATACATGAGAAAAATTATCCTGTCCATGATCTTGAGTTAGCTGCCATTATTCATGCCTTGAAGATCTAGCGTCATTATTTGTATGGCGTGCCTTGTGAGATTTATGATGATCACCGGAGTTTGCAGCATCTGTTCAAGTAGAAGGACATTAATTTGCATCAGACGATATGGCTAGAGCTGCTGAAGGATTATGGCATCACTATCTTATATCACCCGGGCAAAGCCAATGTGGTGGCCGATGCTTTGAGCCATCGGGCAGAGAGTTTGGCTTATTTACCAGCAGTAGAGAGGCCTATGGCGATCGATGTTCAGGCCTTAGCCAGCCGGTTTGTGAGATTAGATCTTTCGGAGCCCAGTCGGGTTCTAGCTTATATGGTCTCTCGGTCTTCCTTGTTTGATCGTATCCGGGAGCGTCAGTTTAATGACTCTCATTTTCTTGTCCTCAAGGACAAAGTGTTGCATAGCGATGCTCGAGATGTGACTATCGGTGATGACAGAGTATTGAGGATGCAGGGTCGAGTTTGTGTACCCAATGTTAATAGGCATCGGGAGTTGATTCTAGAGGAGGCCCATAGTTTGCGGTATTCATCCGGGTGCCGTAAAGATGTATCAGGATTTGAGACAGCACTACTGGTGGAGGCGGATGAAGAAAGATATAGTTGGGTTTGTAGCTCGGTGCCTTAATTTCCAGTAGGTGAAGTATGAGCACCAGAGACTAGGTGGATTGATTTATCAGATAAAGATTTTAGAGTGGAAGTGGGAGCGGATCACCATAGATTTCGTATCTGGGCTCCCACGGACTTTGAAGAAGTTCGATGCCATTTGGGTTATTGTGGATCAGCTGACCAAGTCTGCGCATTTCATCCTTGTGTGTACTACCTATTCCTCGGAGCGGTTGGCAGAAATTTATATTCGGGAGATTGTTCGTCTGCATGGTATTCCAGTTTCCATCATTTCAGACAGAGGTACTCAGTTCACATCGCAATTTTGGAGAGCCGTACAACAAGAGTTGGGTACTCCGGTGGAGTTGAGCACATCATTTCACCCTCAGACGGACGGACAGTCCGAGCGCACTATTCAGATTCTTGAGGATATGCTCCATGCGTGTGTGATTGAGTTTGGAGGTTATTGGGATCAGTTCTTAACATTGACAGAATTTGCCTACAACACAAGCTATCAGTCCAGCATTCAGATGGCATCGTACGAGCCCTTATACGGTAGGCGGTGTAGATCTCCGGTGGGTTAGTTCCAGCCGGGTGAGGCTAGATTATTGGGCACAGACTTGGTTCAGGATGCTTTGGAGAAGTCAAGGTGATTCAGGATAGACTCCGTACCGCCCAGTCCAGACAGAAGAGTTACGTGGACCGGAAGGTTCGTGATGTTTCCTACATGGTTGGAGAGCGGGTTCTGCTTCGGGTTTCGCTATGAAGGGCGTCATGATATTTGGGGAGGGGAAGTTGAGTCTGAGGTTTATTGGCACTTTTGAGATATTGAGGCATGTTAGGAAGGTTGCCTACGAGCTTGCCTTTCCTCCCAGCTTGGTAGGAGTTCATCCGGTATTTCATGTTTTGATGCTCTGGAGGTATCATGGTGATCCATCGCACATGTTGGATTTTAGCTCAGTCCAGTTGGAAAAGGATCTATCTTATGTAGAGAAGCCAGTGGCAATTTTGGACAGGCAGGTTAGGAAGCCAAGGTCAAAGAACATGCATCAGTGAAGGTTTGGTGGCGGGCTCAGTCGGTCGAGGAGACGACCTGGGAGACCGAGCAGGATATGCTCCGCCAGTACCCTCATTTTTTCACTACTTTAGGTATGTCTCTATGCTTGTTCGAGGACGAACAAATGTTTAAGTGTGGGAGAATTTAATGACCCGGTCGGTGGTTTTTAGAATTTACGCCCTGATACCTTATTTAGTGCTTTCCCCTTTGTTTATTTCTTCTATTTTGAATTACCGGGATGGTCGGTTTTGAATTTCGGGGAGTTTTGGGACACTTAGTCCCTAAATGAGAGCTTAAGTGTTGGAACGTTGACCTTAGTTCGAACAATGTGAAGACGGCCTTGAAATAAAAATTCGATGGTTCCGTTAGCTCCATTGGGTGATTTTGAGTTTAGGGGCGTGATCGAATAGTGTCTTTGAGGTCCGTAGCTAATTTAGACTTGAAATGCCGAAAGTTAGAATTTTGAAGTTTCCGGTTCGATAGTGAAATTTTGATTTGAGGGTCGAAATGGAATTCCGAAAGTTGGAATAGTTTCGTAGTATTGAATGTGACGTGTGTGCAAAATTTCAGGTCACTCGGACGAGATTTGATAGACTTTTTTATCGAAAGCGTATTTTGAGAAATTTGGAGTTCTTAGGCCTGAATCCATGGTGAATTTGAGGTTTCGATGTTGTTTTAAGTGCTTTAAGGATTGGTACAAGTTTTGACAGTGGTATTAGACTTGTTGGTGCCTTTGGTTGAGGTTCCGGGGGCCTCGGAATGATTTCAGATGGTTGACGGGGAGTTTGAGAAATGTTGTAGCTGCTGAACCTTGCTTCTTCTGGTATTTCCACACCTACGGTTTAGGGACCGCAGGTGTGATGCCGTACGTTAGGAAGAGGAGTCAAAGAAGCGGAAAAGGGAAAATCATTAGGAACCGCAGATGCGATATATTTTCCACAGAAGCGGTACCGCACCTGCAGGTGGGGAACTGCAGACGCGGAATCTGGGCATTTAAGTCATGGGTCGCAGGTGCGACCTTTGGTCTGCAAATGCGGCAAAAACTGCTGGACAGTTGATTTAAAAGGGGTTCCGCTACCTTGGGGTTATCCCCACCATTTTATCTCGGCTTTGGAGCTTTTTGGGCGATTTGGAAGGGGAATTTCAAGGGAACTTCATTGAGGTAAGGAATTTGGACTTAAAACTCATTCCTATGTCATTATTTCACGGATTAGAGCTAGAAATTTTAGAAATTAAGGGTGAAAATTTGGGGAACTAGGGCTTATTATTGGAGACCTTTGATTGAGGATTTGATTGACCATTTGAGGTTCAATTTTGCTATGAATGAACTCGTGAGAGTGTGAGGATTCTGGAAATATAAATTTCACCTGATTCCAAGATGTGGTCCCGAGGGGCGTTTTGGTCATTTTACCTAATTTCGCGTATTAGCTTAGAATTTAATTGTAGAATCAGTTACTTGAAGTATTATTTATGTTATGAAATTTAATTAAATAGATTTGGGTCAATTGGAGTCGGATACTCGTGGCAAGAATATGGTTTCGAATTGACAATTGAGCCGGTTCGAGGTAAGTGAATTGTCTAACCTTGTGGGGGGACCTTTCCCCTTAGGATTTGATATTGTGATAATTTAAATGCCTTGTACGTGAGATGACGAATGCATAATTGTGCTAATTGTTGGAAATCTGGTTTTTCATTAGAAATAGCCTTGAATCATGTTCTTCCTTTTCTTGCTTACACTATTTGGAAATTAAGCCTGCTGTTAGTCTAGAGAAGCATGTCTACTTGACTAAATTGTTCTATTTGACTTAACTACCTTATTTGTATTACGTGAAACATTCTAGGTTAGAATTATCTGCCTTACTTTGCTAAGAAATTGATTGAATTGAGTTCTTGTTGCTGCTGTATATTTATTTTTGGACTACGGGACGGTATCCCCAGAGCTCCCTTGTAAGTTTACTTTGGGACTACGGAATTTCATTCCGGGAGATCCCCTCTGCACTTTTAAATTGGAACTATGGGATTGCACTCGGTAGATTCCCCAGTACCGAGTATTTATATTTGGGACTACGGATGTGGTATTCTGGTAGATCCCCGTGCATTTATGAGTTGGACTACGAGATTGCACCCCGGAGATCCACTGGATATTTACATTAGGGACTACAGGACTGTATCCTGGGAGATCCCCCGACTGTCTTCTATCTTGAGTTGTATTGGTTTTACCGTGATTCCTTGTTTCTGTTTCAGTTGTTGTTATTCTTTATGTCCTGTGATACTTCCCCTACTGCACTTATTTATACCGTTCGCTGTTGAATTTTTATATTCTATTTAACCTCAGTAGGGATCTGACCTTGCTCGTCACTACCCAACCGAGGTTAGGCTTGGCACTTATTGTGTACCACTATGGTGTACTCATGCCCTTCCTGCACACGTTTTTCATGTATAGATCCAAATGCTTTGACTCAGTCCTATCACCCCTGAGGCGAGGCAACTACTATAGGTACTTCGAGGTATATCTGCCGCGTCCGCAAACCGATAAGTCTTTTTCTATTCTTGTTGTTTAGTATTAGCCCTTCTGTATTTCCGTTCTTGTTAGACATTCTGGAGTTAGAGCTATATAGTATTTCTTACCTTGTGATTCATGGGTTTCCAGGTCTTGGATTTTTGTATTGGTTTGTAAGGCACAATATTTATATGAATTCACAAATAGTTCACACAAGTAAACACATACTACTCACAAGAGTTTAACTTCACAACTAATCCATGAAGATATCATATACCAAGTATTTGGACACCAAACAAGGCGATTTTTACAAAGGTTAAAGTTAGCCATACATACCTGGAGCTGAATTCCTTTTTAATTTCTACTTCCAATTCACAAAAAATCTAGCAATGTCAATGTAGTGCACAAATAATACACATAATCTTAGAATTCAAGGTCCAGAATCACTACCCGAACATATTTAGGTTATTAACCCCTTCCTTGCACAAGTTTTTTTTTTTTACTCCCACCTAATTACCCCTATTAGATTTTTGGTTTTAATAGACGTGCATGTATTATTTCAGCCATTATTTTCAAGGACCAATGCGTGAGACTCC
>MU744028.1:67108-100994 GCA_026770625.1 Nicotiana glauca | reverse complement strand
CCTAAATTTCAATGAAATGGCTTAGGGATTTTACCTGCAAGAAAAAGGGGGATGAAGGTAAGCTTGAAATTTCCCGGCCCGGATAGTTTTGAAGAATCGAATTTTGGAGAAGATTACTTTCGCTCTCAAGACCCTCTCTTCCTCTCTCTTATTTTGTGCAGAAGCTCGTTAAAGAATGAGGGGTTGGGTGTTTTATTACAAATGGGTCAGATTTTAAAAATTTAGAAAAATAGAAGCCCGAGCAAGATCTGCAGTCGCATTCTGCGATCACAAAATTGAAACATGGTCCGCATATTGGACCATAGAAATGCACCCAAAACTCTGAAGGGTCTACTTGGGTCTGCGACAGGAATGCGGTCCGCATTCCTGTTATGCGGTCGCAATTTGCACCGCAGAATTAACCTCCAAAAATCTTTGAGGAATTTATGCGATGATTATGCGGTCCTCATATTGATTATTTAATTGCATATAGGACTGCATTTTCAACATCAATTTTTGCAATCTTCTGCTTCACTCTGCGGCAGAAATGCGGTCCGCATAGCTGATCTGCAACCGCATAATGGAAATTTTCAGGAAAATTGATTCTTTTGATTTTTAAGTGCAACACATTCCTAACACATATTCGGACCTTGGCAGTACGAGCTACAAGGTTTTAAGCACAAAATTTTTACGGGGCCTTACACCCACCCTGGATCTGGGCGGGCAATCTTCAAATTACCAACGTGATGTTGACATTGTTGGAGCAGTGAGGGTATTTCACAGGTGCTCCCCATCAAAATGCTTACAAGCACCTTATAGGATTTGTCGATACATGTTGGGGGAGCAAGCAAATAAATGTGTCCGAGGATGCCTTGCGGTTGAGATTATTCCATTTCTCTCTTCGAGGGAAAGCATTGGATTGGCTAGAGAGACTCCCCAACCACTCCATCCATACATGGGATGAGTTGGCGAATAAATTCATTGCAAAGTTTTCTCGCCGGGTCACATAGCAACCTTGAGGGATAAAATCTTAGCTTTCAAATAGGAGCCCAAACCACGACGTGAGATATGTGAGAGATACCGGACTATGGTGAAGGAATACCCAAATAATGATATGACTAAGGCAATGATACAACAAACATTCAACTGAGGCATTAATACAAAAAATAAGTGCATAGTGAACCAACTAGCCGGGGGAAATTTCATGAACACACCTCATGATCAAGCTTGTGAGATATTGGATGAGATGGCGGATACTTCTTCTACTTGGTAAAGTAGAGCAAATGTACAATAGGGTGAACCTAAAGTCATTCACTCGCACAAAGAGCTCCATGATCATGGACAGGCAATATCAGAACTGACAACAACAATGAACCAACTAGCAAAGGCATAATTATAACTGGTTCAAAATCCACGACAAGTATATTGTATTGAGGGTGTCAACATGTTATTGAACAAAAGAAGACAAAGAGGTCGGCAGAACCAAGGGAGTTCAGATTAATATAACCAAGATAGTGGTAGGTTCCAAGATGATGGTTATGATGAGCAGAATGAAGAAGTGCAATACGTGAACAACTATCAAGGCCAAAGGGGCAATTCTTCTAACCAACAACAACAATGGAGATCCCAAGGTAATTAGGAAAATAAACAACAACAAGGGAACAATAATTGGGGGAACAACAACCAAAATTCAAATTGGGGAAACCAGAACAATCAAGATAATTGGAGAAACAACAACAACAACAACTAGGGTGGAAACAACAACTAGGGTGGTTGGAACAATAGCAATCAAGGAAACCAGGGGAAAGGCTTTCAATGGCCCCCAATGTATCAACAACCAAACAATCCAGCCCCATTTCCGTACTAAGGTCCGAGTTCATCCAATAATGAAATGGGGAGAATCGAAATGATGTTTGAACAAATGATGAAAAAGAATGTTGACTCCGATGCTAAGTTGGCATCCCACAATACTTCAATCAGAAACTTGGATGTTTAATTAGGCCAAATCTCACAATCCTTGAATACTCGCCCTAAGGGGGCTCTACCTAGTGATAGGGTAGTCAACTCGAAGGGTGGGAACAATACGGGGCATTAAATGGCGGTAACTACAAGAAGTGGACTAGGCGGTGATGTGAATGCCTCCAAACAAAAAGAAATTTTGAGTGATGAAGTTGAGTCGCCGCGAAGAATTCTACACATTCCTAACACATATTCGGACCTTGGCACTACGAGCTACTAGGTTTTGAGCACAAAATTTTATGGGGCCTTACATCCTCCCCCACTTAAAATCATTCGTCCTCAAATGAGGATTTTTGAAAATCAGTTGGTTTGAAAAACATGATATGCAGACTCTCAAAATGTTCGCTAGCTCCCATGTTTTTAGAAAAAAAAAATTTTGCCAGAGTTTCCTTTGTATTATGGACATATCTACCTGTCAGAGAGCCCCCCAAACATATTTTTGAACACTATTACACAATTCCTATCATCCCTACAAATGGTGTACAATTCATTACCTCAGCAGTTGCACATATTCAATCACTTGACGAACTTTTGCACATAGTTTGACTACTACAATGAGTCCCATATAGTTTAACCACTTCGATTCACTATACACATGTAAATCAATCATTACCAACCTATACTATCGTAAGCCAATTACTTATCACAAGAGTTCTTTCAAAACCTTTCATTTACCAAGAAGGGTTTGCATATGACTCAAATAATCACAACGTATACAATTTCGGCACAACTTGAAGAATTAAAATAGTAAAGCATTTAGGGGAGAAATGAGGTGTCTTTGCACCAAATGGGATACAATGCCAGTTGTTAGGGACAAGAGTTCGCACGATCACTACTAGACTTGTTCAAACAAATGGGAATATTTTTCTTGCATCTCATCTTCCGCTTCCCAAGTGGCTTCCTCGACTTGTTGATTTCGCCACAACACTTTAACTGAAGCGATTTCCTTGTTTCTCAATTTATGGACTTGTCTATCAAGAATAGCAACCAGAATTTCTTCATATGATAACTCTTCAATAACCTTGATGTCTTTTACTGGTGAGATGGTAGACGGATCTCCAACCACTTTCCTTAACATAGACACATGGAACACCGGGTGCACTAGGGACATTTCAGGGGGCAACTCCAGCTTATAAGCAACTTGCCCTATCCGCTGAGTGATCTGATACGGTCCGACATACCTAGGACTCAACTTCCCTTTCTTCCCAAATCGCATGACTCCCTTCATAGGAGACAACCTTAAGAATACCCAATCATCAACTTGGAATTACAATTCTCTGCGACGAAAGTCCGCATAGGATTTCTGGCGACTCTGAGCAGTTTTCATTCTTTCCTGAATGACTTTAACTTTCTCCATAGCCTGGTGCACAAGATCCAGTCCTATCAATTCTGCTTCACCCACTTCAAACCACCCAATCGGAGACCTACACCTTCTTCCGTACAATGCCTCAAATTGGGCCATCTGAATGCTAGCATGAAAGTTGTTATTGTAAGCAAATTCTATAAGGGGCAGGTGATCATACCAATTACCTTTGAAGTCCAAGACACAAGCCCGCAACATATCTTCAAGCGTCTTAATAGTCCACTTTGCTTGACCATCGGTCTGCGGATGGAAAGCCGTGCTGAGATTCACCTGGGTACCCAAACCTTGCTGAAATTTCTTCCAAAAATTAGTTGTGAACTGAGCCCCTCGATTCGAAATAATAGAGAGCGGAGTACCATGAAGCCTCACTATTTCCTTGATGTATAACCGAGCATACTGTTCTGCGGTATCGGTGGACTTGACTGGCAAAAAGTGAGTTGATTTTGTGTGTCGATCCACTATCACCCAAATTGAGTCGAACTTTCTCTGAGTGTGAGGTAATCCTACCACGAAATCCATGTTGATCATCTCCCACTTCTATATTGGTATTTCTATAAGCTGGGTTAACCCACCGGGTCGCTGATGCTCAGCTTTTACTTGCTGACAATTTGGACATTTAGATACAAAGTCAGCCACACTCCTCTTCATATCGTTCCACCAATAAATTTCCTTGAGATCGTGATACATTTTCGTAGATCTCGGGTGCACTGAATACCTGGAATGATGAGCCTCTACCATTAATCTCTCCCGAAGGTTATCCACATCTGGAACACATAGCCTTCCTTGACATCGTAGCACATCATCATTGTCGTCGAGTGAAAATGTCGAGGTTTTGTTGTTCAGACCTGCCTCCTTCGTCTGTGCCAATGCTGGATCGATGAACCATTTTTCCTTGACTTCCGCTACAAGCAATGATTCTGCTCTATTATGCACCATAATTTCCTCCTCATTTGGGATCGAAATGCAAACCCTAAGACCGGCCAACTGATAGACCTCCCGAGCTAGGAGCCTCTGATCCGCCCCCAAGTGAGCCAAACTACCCATGGATTTTCGACTGAGGGCGTCGTCCACAACATTCGCCTTTCTCGGATGGTATAAGATGTTCATATCATAATCTTTAAGCAATTCTAACCACCGTCGCTGGCTCAAATTTAACTCTTTCTATTTGAACAAATATTGCAGACTCTTGTGGTCTGAGAACACATCCACATGCACCCCATAAAGATAGTGCCGCCATATTTTCAAGGCAATTACAACTGCTGCACGCTCCAAATCATGCGTCGGGTAATTCTTCTCGTGATTATTTAGTTGCCTTGAAGCATATGCTATAACCTTCCCACGGTGCATCAGTACAAACCCCAAACTGACCCTGGAAGCATCGCAATAGACCACAAATTCTTCCGTGCCTTCCGGCAAGGCCAATATCGGTGCCGAGGTCAACCTTGACTTCAATTCCTGAAAAATTTTCTCACAAGTGTCGGACCATTGGAACTTAACTACTTTCTGCGTCAATTTAGTCAATGGGGAGGTGAGGGTAGAGAATCCCTCCACAAACCTCTGATAGTATCCTGCCAAACCCAAGAAGCTATGAATCTCTGTCAGGGTCGTGGGTCTAGGCCAATCTTTCACTGCTGCAATTTTCTGGGGGTCTACCTAAATCCCTTCGCTTGAGACAACGTGGCCCAAAAAGGCAACGGACTCCAACCAAAACTCAAATTTTGAAAATTTAGCATACAATTGGTGCTGATGAAGAGTCTGCAAAATTGCCCTGAGGTGATGGGCATGATCCTCCCGGCTACGCGAATAAACAAGGATATCGTCAATGAAAACAATCACGAAGGAGTCTAGAAATAGCTTGAAGACCCGATTCATAAGATCCATAAAAGTTGTCGGGGCGTTGGTTAGCTTAAAAGACATGACCAAGAATTCAAAGTGACCATAGCGAGTGCTGAAAGCGGTCTTGGGAATATCCTGCTCCCTAATCTTCAATTGGTGATAGCCTGACCGTAGATCAATTTTGGAGAAGAATCTTGCACCTTGCAATCGGTCGAACAAATCATCTATCCGATGCAAAGGATACTTATTTTTGATGGTGACTTTATTGAGCTGCCGATAATCAATACACATCCGGAGCGACCCATCCTTCTTCCTGACAAAAATAACCGGAGAACCCCATGGCGACACACTCGGCCGTACGAACCCCTTTTCTAACAAGTCTTTTAGATGCCCTTTTAACTCCCTTTACTCTGCTGGAGCCATTCTGTATGGTGGAATAGATATTGGCTACGTATCATGTAATACATCAATCCCAAAATCAATCTCCCTATCTGGCGAAATACCTGGAAGCTCGTCTGAAAATACTTGAAGGAACTCATTCACGATCGGCACGGACTCGGGGGTAGACACTTCTGAAGTGGTGTCCGCCACCCGGACCAAATGATAGATACACCCCTTCTTAATCATCTTTGAATCCTTAAGGTAGGAAATAAACCTACCCTTCGGCACCACACCATTTCCCTTCCACTCAGTAACTGGCTCATTAGGAAACTCGAGCCTCATGATTCTCGTTCGGCAGTCAAGTTTGGCAAAACATGAATAAAGCCAGTCCATTCCCATAATAACATCAAAATCTACCATTCCAAGCTCAACAAGATCGGCCGTAGTTGTACGACCACACACCGCGATAGCATAATTCCTATAAACTCGCACGACAATGATAGTATCACCAACCGGAGTCGATACAGAGAACGGCTCATGAAGCTATTTGGGTTCTATCCCACAGCTTGAAGCAATTAATGGGTGACATAAGACAAAGAGGATCCCGGATCAATAAGAGCATAACAATCAATGGCCTGAACAGACAAGATACCTGTAACCACATCTGGAGAAGCCTCTACACTCTGGCGACCACTCAAAGCATAGAACCGGCTGGGTCCACCTCTACCTCTAGTTTCTCCCCTAACTATACCACATCCCGTCGGGGCTGGAGGACGTACAGATGATGTAGCGACTGAAGAACCGCATGACTGAGCAGATCCCCTACCCATGCCCTGACTGGGCACATGACAGTCTCGCTGAATGTGACCTCTCACCCCGCATCTGAAACACACCGGAATATCCAAGTAGCAAGTCTCTGTATGAAATCTCCCACACTTGGGGCATGGAGCCCTCCTCTGCTGCTGTGATCTTACTCCCGAACGACCTGACTGATGGGTCCTCCTACTGTCTGAACCTGGTCTTATGCGGTTGCCCTGCTGGTAACTGTGCAGAGATGGTGGTGCACTCACTGAGGACTGAGCATATGACTGGGACGGCCCTGACGACCCTATCCCCTGAGCTGATCTCCCTGAGTGGCTCGCTAATCGGGCTCTGCTGCTACTGCCCGAATCTTCAATTTCCCAGCCTCTGTGGCCTGAGCGAATCCCACAATCTTTCCATAGTTCATGTCCGAGTGTAAGGCCGTTGTAGCAGCCTCATTCACCACCAAGGGACTAAGGTCCTGAACGAATCGCCGAACTCTAGCTGCCATGGTCGGCACTAACTGAGGAGCATACTTAGACAATCTCACAAACTCCATGTGATACTCCCGAACACTCATACTACCCTGCTTGAGGGTCTCAAACTCAGTGGCACGGGCTGCTATTGTCTTTGCAGGCAAGAACTGGTCCATGAACGCATCTACAAACTCATCCCATCTGGCCGGGGGTCCTCCCTCCCCCCGGGAGTCCTCCCACATCTCGAACCATGAATATGCTTCTCCCCTCAACTTGTATGATGCCAACTCAACTCCCTCTATCTCTGAAACATTAATCACTCGGAGGTTCTTACACATTTCATCCAGGAATTCCTGCGGATCGGCATCTAGGTCTGTGCCTGAGAACTCTGGAGGTGCTAGCCGTAAAAACTAGTTAACTCTGGAACCGGCTGAATCTCCTTGTCTGCTAGGGGATGCAGGGGCACCCTGGGATCTTTGGGACTTAGTGGCCACTAACTGGGTCAACATACGGATGGCTCCCCTAAGGTCCACATCAGAAGCCTCGGGACCAGGAACTGGGATGGTGCCAGAATCAGGAATATCGGCGGGAGGGATTGTGCCACCCTCCGCCGCTGCAGGAATAGGAACATGCTGGTCTAGGACAGACGGTCCAAGTAGGTTCAAGGCCGGGGAGTCACTCTCATCCACGGCATCAGGTACATGATTCATAGCCTCACTCGTGGTGGTATTGGCCCCAAGGCCGAGTCTAGCTCTCTTCTTAGGTGCCATTACTGAAAAAGTTCTGAACAAAGTAGGAGTTAAATATAGATACTTTCACATTTCACTTCACCGAACGACACGGAATAACAAAGAAGAGGGAAAATTTCCTAAATGTCCATGCAGCCCCCAACTTATAGATGTGGTCGACTTCACACCGATAAGTAGGGCTCTACCAGACACGGCTCCGAGACATCCTAGGACTCCTTTAAACCTTAGGCTCTAATACCAAGTTTGTCATGCCCCAAATTCGTGGGACATGACCGGTGCTCGACCGGGTATCCCTAGTCAAGCGGACCTGGGTGCCTTTCCTACCCCATATTTTCATTGCCCATTAATCAAAGGAAATAGTCACTTACTGAGGTTTACAACTTTCATCACCCAATATACAAAATACATATTTACATAAGTTCGCAACCCACATTTACTGTCTACAGAGCCTCTAAACATGAAAAAGGGATGATATAGTACTTGCCGGTAACAAGGCTCCGGCTATACCTTATACAAATATCAAAAACAAGATCCAAAACAGAAGCGGCATGAGCCACGCAGGGCCCCGAAAGGAAAGGAGCTCACCAATTCAGCAGACGGGAAGGGATGAAGAGCTACGACCGGTGGACTGGAGTACCTGCTATGGATCCACCTACAATCATAACACGAATGTAGCGCCCCCGGCAAAAGGGGCGTCAGTACATTTGAATTGTACTAGTATGTATAACAAACTTTACCCTGAGTAACCTCCAACCATACACAAGTAACAGGCAATAGAGGAAACAACAATTGAATACACTCAAGGAAAACAATCAAGGCAAACAAGTTAATAATCTCTCCTTTTCCCCATCATCATTTCCACATTATTAATTTAACAATTTTCTCATATTTCGTTTCAATAGTGATATCGATCACTTTCCACCCTTATTACCTCGGTCACCCTTATTACCTCGACTACCCTTATCACCACAACCCACACTTTATTACTTCGTGTTGCGGCGCGCAACCCGATCCCACCGAGCAATCACAATTCACAACAATACCACAACAATAACAAGTTTCAAGAACAAAAACAACAAATCCCAATAACAACAGCAACACGTCTCAAGAAACATCAGCACAACTCACAAAGGGTTTATATGACTATCAATGCCATTTCCATCTTTTCCTTTTTTCTTTTTTTTCAATAGCCCATTGTACCATTGAAATCACAACAATAATTTCCTCGACTAACCACCAAGGATGTTACCACGGTTATTTCAATTGCACAATTTCGATTCCTTTCTAGCATTTATTCCACAGTTCTTATCACATAACACATTCGCAATCACAACTTCGTTTATTGCCATTTACTTGCACAATCATATCGGACGTCCTAACCAACAACATTTAAGGTACAATTTTTACATGAATTCACAAAAGGTCCACACAAGTAAACACATACTACTCACAAGACTTTAACTTCACAACTAATCCATGAAGATATCACATACCAAGTATTTGGAGACCAATAAGGCGATTTTTACAAAGGATAAAGTTAGCCATACATACCTGGAGCTGAATTCCTTTTTAATTTCTACTTCCAATTCACCAAAAATCTAGCAATGTCAATGTAGTGCACAAATTAATACACATAATCTTAGAATTCAAGGTCCAAAATCACTACCCGAACATATTTAGGTTATTAACCCCTTTCTTGCACAAGTTTTTTTTTTACTCCCACCTAATTACCCCTACTAGATTTTTGGTTTTAATAGACATGCATGTATGATTTCAACCATTATTTTCAAGGACCAATGCATGAGACTCCCCCCTCCCCCCCCCCAGTTTAAACCTGAATTTCAATGAAAAGGGTTAGGGATTTTACCTGCAAGAAAAAGGGGGATGAAGGTAAGCTTGAAATTTCCCGGCCCGGATAGTTTTAAAGAATCAAATTTTTGAGAAGAAGACTTTCGCTCTCAAGAGCCTCTCTTCCTCTCTCTTATTTTGTGCAGAAGCTCGTTAAAGAATGAGGGGTTGGGTGTTTTATTACAAAGGGGTCAGGTTTTAAAAATTTAGAAAAATAGAAGCCCGAGCAAGATCTAAGGTCGCATTCTGCAATCGAAGAATTGAAATGTGGTCCGTAGATTGGACCGCGAAAATGCACCCAAAACTCTGAAGGGTCTACTTGGGTCTGCGACAGGAATGCGGTCCGCATTCCTGTTATGCGGTCGCATTTTGCACCGCAGAATTGACCTCCAAAAATCTTTGAGGAATTTATGTGATGATTATGCGGTCCGCATATTGATTATGCGATCGCATATAGGACTGCATTTTCAACATCAATTTTGGCAATCTTCTGCTTTACTCTGCAGAAAAAATGCGGTCTGTATAGCTGATCTGCGACCGCATTCTGGACCGCATAATGGAAATTTTCTGGAAAATTGATTCTTTTGATTTTTGAGTGCAACACATTCCTAACACATATTCAGACCTTGGCACTACGAGCTACTAGGTTTTGAGCACAAAATTTTTATAGGGCCTTACACCCACCCTGGATCTGGGCGGGCAATCTTCAAATTACAAATGTGATGTTAACATTGTTGGAGCAGTGAGGGTATTTCACGAGTGCTCCCCATCAAAATGCTTACAAGCACCTTAAATGATTTGTCTATACATGTTAGGGGAGCAAGCAAATGAATGTGTCCGAGGATGCCTTGCGGTTGAGATTATTCCATTTCTCTCTTCGAGGGAAAGCATTAGATTGGCTAGAGAGACTCCCCAACTACTCCATCCATACATGGGATGAGTTGGCGGATAAATTCATTGCAAAGTTTTCTCGCCGGGTCACAGAGCAACCTTGAGGGATAAAATCTTAGCTTTCAAATAGGAGCCCAAACCACTACGTGAGATATGGGAGAGATATCGGACTATGGTGAAGGAATACCCAAATAATGATATGACTAAGGCAATGATACA
This sequence comes from Nicotiana glauca, assembly GCA_026770625.1. Classification (NCBI taxonomy): domain Eukaryota; kingdom Viridiplantae; phylum Streptophyta; class Magnoliopsida; order Solanales; family Solanaceae; genus Nicotiana; species Nicotiana glauca. Next base: position 90,432 of record MU744028.1, on the reverse strand, counting down.
ACAGACATTCTACCGAGGTATTAACACAAAAAATAAGTACATAGTGAACTAACTAGCCGGGGGAAACTTCATGAACACACCGTATGATCAAGCTTGTGAGATATTAGATGAGATGGCGGATACTTCTTCTACTTGGTAAAGTAGAGCAAATGTGCCATAGGGTGAACCTAAAGTCATTCACTTTCACAAAGAGCTCCATGATCATGGACAGGCAATATCAGAACTGACAACAACAATGAACCAACTAGCAAAGGCATAATTATAACAGGTTCAAAATCCACGACAAGTATATTGTATTGAGGGTGTCAACATGTTATTGAACAAAAGAAGACAAAGAGGTCAACAGAACCAAGGGAGTTTAGATCAATATAACCAAGATAGTGGTAGGTTCCAAGATGATGGTTATGATGAGCAGAATGAAGAAGTGCAATACGTGAACAACTATCAAGGCCAAAGGGGAAATTCTTCTAACCAACAACAACAATGGAGATCCCAAGGTAATTAGGAAAATAAACAACAACAACGGAACAATAATTGGGGGAACAACAACCAAAATTCAAATTGGGGAAACCAGAACAATCAGGTAATTGGAGCAACAACAACAACAACTGGGGTGGAAACAACAACTAGGGTGGTTGGAACAATAGCAATCAGGGAAATCGGAGGGAAGGCTTTCAATGGCCCCCAATGTATCAACAACCAAACAATCCAGCCCCATTTCCATCCCAAGGTCCGAGTTCATCCAATAATGAAATGGGGAGAATCGAAATGATATTTGAACAAATGATGAAAAAGAATGTTGACTCCGATGCTAAGTTGGCATCCCAAAATACTTCAATTAGAAACTTGGATGTTCAATTAGGCCAAATCTCACAATCCTTGAATACTCGCCCTAAGGGGGCTCTACCTAGTGATACGGTAGTCAACCCGAAGGGTGGGAACAATACCGGGCACTTAATGGCGGTAACTATAAGAAGTGGACTAGGCGGTGATGTGAATGCCTCCAAACAAAAAGAAATTTTCAGTGATGAAATTGAGTTGCAAGAGGATGATATCCCTTTAGTGGTTGAGAATTATCAGTTAATGTGCCTTTAGGGGAGGCTCTAGAGCAAATTCCAGGTTACGCCAAATTCATGAAAGACTTGGTGACATAGAAAAGATCCATGAATTGTGAAACTATCAAGATGACCCACCAAGTTAGTGCAATAGTGAACTCAATGGCTTCGAAGCTAGAAGATCCCGATGCTTTCACCATTCCTTGCACCATTGGGAATGCAGACTTTGCAAAAACTCTATATGCCTTGCGGGAAAGTATCAACTTGATGCCCTACTCGATTTTCAAGACTTTGGATATTGAGAAACTGAGGCTGACTTCCATGAGATTGCAAATGGCGGATAGGACAATGAAGAGGCTATTGGGTATAATTGATGATGTTCTTGTCCGAATGGACAAATTTATCTTGCCGGCTGATTTTGTGATTCTCGACTGCGTGGTCGATTTTGATGTGCCTATAATCTTGGGAAGACCTTTCTTTGCAATTGGGAAGGACTTAGTTGATGTGGAAGTAATGGAATTCACCTTCTGGGTGGGAAATAAAAAACTGGTCTTTCAATTGTGTAAGTCAATGAAGCAGCCCAACTGTACTGAAGTGTGCTCATTTCTGGATCTTGTCACGTTAGTGATAATTAATGATACTAGTGCAATGATCAATGTAGAGGACCCTCTAGAGGCGGTATTGTTGAATCTTGATGTAAATGAAGACGAAGGCCGGGTGGAGTGTGTTAATGCTTTACATGGAATGGGCTCTTACTCTTATAAGCCTCGGAAGCTATCTTTGGATCTTGATAATAGGAAGACTCCACCAACAAAGCCCTCAATAGAGGAACCTCCCATGCTGGAGTTGTATCCGGTCCCTCCACACCTCATGTATGAATTCTTAGGCCCTAGTTCAACTTTGCCAGTTATTATTTCCTCTTGTCTTACTAACAAGTAAGTAGATGACACATTGGCGGTACTCTAAAAATGGGAGAAGGCAATTGGATGGACTTTAGCTGATATTCGGGTGATAATTGCCGCCTTTTGTATGCACAAGATTATTCTTGAAGAAGATGCCAATCCCTTCTTGGAACATCAAAGGAGGTTAAACGAGGCAATGCAAGAAGTTGTGAAAAAGAATGTGATCAAGTGATTGGATGTCGGGGTTGTGTACCCCATCTCTGATAGTTCTTGGACTTCGCCGGTGCAATGTATGCCGAAGAAGGGTGGTATGACCGTGGTTACCAATGCATAAAATGAGTTAATTACTACCAGGACTGTCACTGGATGGAGGGCGTGCATGGATTATCACAAGTTGAACAAAGTGACCCGCAAAGGTCACTTTCCATTGCCTTTTCTTGACCAAATGCTAGATAGACTTGCTGGGTATGCCTTATATTGTTTCTTGGATGGGTATTCTGGGTAAACCAAATTTTGATTGCTCCAGAAGATCAGGAGAAGACCAACTTCACTTGCTCATATGGTACCTTTGTCTTTTCTAGGATGCCATTTGGGTTGTGTAATGCATCGGCTACATTCCAATGGTGTATGATGGCCATATTTACCGACATGGTGGAGGAAATTTTGGAGGTGTTCATGGATGACTTTAGTGTTTTGGGTGACTCGTTTGATGAATGTTTAAAGAATCATGATAGGGTGTTGGCCCAGTGTGAAGAAACCAATCTTGTGCTCAACTGGGAAAAATGTCACTTGATGGTTGAGGAGGGCATAGTGCTTGGCCATAAAATCTCAAAGAATGGTATAGAGGTAGACAAAGCTAAAATTGAAGTGATTTCAAGGATCCCTCCCCCTACTTCAGTCAAGGGGGATAGAAGTTTTCTTGGGCATGCGGGGTTCTACCGATGATTTATCAAGGACTTTTCGAAGGTAGTGAATCCTTTGTGCAAACTTTTGGAAAAGGATGCAAAGTTCGTGTTCAGTGAGGAATGCATGAAAACTTTTGAAATCTTCAATTACAAGTTGACCACCACTCGTAATATTACCGCACCCAATTGGAGCTTAGCTTTTGAGCTCATGTGCGACACAAGTAATGTTGTGGTTGGGGTGGCCTTGGGTCAAAGAATGAATAAAATGTTTCACCCAGTGTACTATGCAAGCAAGACAATGAATGATGCTCAAGTGAATTACACGGTGACTGAAAAAGAGTTGTTCGCTATTATGTTCGCAATTGAGAAATTTCGGTCGTATCTCATGAATGCAAAGGTCATAGTTCATACCGATCATGCCGCACTTTGATACTTGATGATGAAGAAGGATTCCAAAGCTAGGCTGATGCGATGGGTCTTGTTACTTCAAGAGTTTGATTTGGAGATTGTGGACCGAAAAGGTTATGAAAACCAAGTGGCAGACAACTTGTCCAGCTTGGAGGAGCAGGGGAGTCCTCATGATGGCCTAGAGATCAATGAATAATTTCCCGATAAGCAACTTTTTTCTGTGTCGGTGAATGGTATGCCATGATTTGTGGACGTTGCTAATTTCCTTGTGATCGGTATTGTCACGTGTGAGCTCTCATCTAACAAAAGAAAGAATCTTAAACGGGATAGTTTGGACAACTATTGTGATGAGCTATACTTGTTCAAGATATGCACTGACGGTATGATCAGAAGATGTGTCTCGGAGGAGGAGCAATTGTGTATTCTAGTGGCTTGTCATTCCTCTCCCTATGGTGGTCATCACAGTGGGGCGAGGACAGCTTCAAAGGTTCTTAGTTGTGGGTTTTACTGGCCAACTTTGTACAAGGATGCAAGTGAACTTGTAAAGAGATGCGATGAATGTCAAAGAGCGAGTGGAATTTTGAAGAAGGATGAGATGCCACTCAACACTATTCTCGAAGTTGATATTTTTGATGTATGGGCCATTAATTTTATGGGCCCATTTGTTAGTTCATGTGGCAACACATACATTCTAGTGGCAGTTGACTATGTTTCAAAGTGGGTTGAGGCCGCTTCTTTACCCAATAATGAGGCTCGGAGTGTTGTTGCGTTTCTCAAGAAGAGTATTTTTACTAGGTTTGGCACTCCTCGAGCAATCATAAGTGATGAGGGGTCTCATTTTTGCAATAGATCTTTTGACAGTTTGCTCGCAAACTACGATGTCAATCATAAAGTTTCTACTCCTTATCATCCTCAAGAGAGTGGCCAAGTTGAAGTCTTAAACAGGGAAATCAAGAGTATATTGTAAAAGACAGTCAATGCAAATAGGACCGATTGGTCAAAGAAATCGAATGATGCTATATGGGATTATAGGACTGCTTACAAGACTCCGATTGGTATGTCTCCGTAGCAGTTGTTGTTTGGAAAAGCCTGCCATCTACCGATTAAGCTAGAGCACAAGACCATATGGGCTTTGAGGAAGCTAAATCTTGAATGGGATGTGGCAGCAAATCTTCGTGTGGAACATCTTAATGAACTTGATGAATTCCAATTTCATGCCTACTCTAGTTCGCCCTTGTACATGGACAAGATGAAGTACCTTCATGACAAGTATGCCAGTGGCAAGGAGTTCAAAGTGGGTGATTTGATTCTCTTGTTCAACTCTCGGTTATGTCTGTTTCGGGGAAAGCTTAAGTCAAAATGGAGTGGACCTTTTGATGTGGTGATTGTGACTCCGTTTGGTGCACTTGACTTGAAAAACAAAAATGGAGAGGACTTCAGAGTTAATGGTCACAGATTCAAGCACAATCTTGACAAGATTGATGTCAGCCGCATGGTGGCAATGATCCATCTAAAGTGATTTGATGGTAACATGCGTTGTGCCGCGACGTTAAATCAGTCACTTCTTAGGAGGAAACCCATGTGTCTTTCTTTTTATTTTCCTTTTATTTTCTTTTTAGTGTAGGACTTGCTTTTGGACTAACTAGTTGTGAGATGTGTGTAGGGTTATTTTGATGGAGTGCCGGACCAAATTGAAAAAATGTTAGCACTCACTAAAGTTAGGACCGCTGCCACATTGCATTTTTCGCAGCCTCAATGGCCTTATCGCAGAGGAAAATTTTCATTGCGGTCCGCGATGTTGAATGACCAAAAATGGAGGTTCTCTGAAGTTGTTGTTGCAGCCGTGAAGCATTTTTTGCGGTCTGTAGTGAATTCCTTGCCAGTTTTTCTTGTGGTTAAGTACCACGGTCTGCGGTGCATTTTATGTCGACCGCTGTGGGTAAGTAGTGTGGGTCCTACGTCCTTTTTCTATAAATAGGACCTCAGGCCCCCATTTACACTTTTTGCTCATTTGCTCTCTAAATAGAAAAAGTAATGCTCATCATGCCCTAAGTGCACAAATTCAAACACTGATTATCAATCATCTGTATTGCATCTCATCTTTGGTGCTTCAAATCTTTCCCTAGTCTTTAATTTTGTTTTATTCTCTTTCAGTTTGTTAGTTCGTACTTCTTTTTCTTCCCTTTTCTTTAACTTTTTAGCTTAAGGTTGCATAATGTTGTTTAGCTTAGGATTAATTAGTTAAACATAATGAAACACTGCCAAGTGGGTTGATAATATGTGGATTAAGGCTTAAATGAGAAAAAAATTTGAAACCCTAGGTTGGTGTTGTTGAGTATGGCTTACCGTGACCGCGATGGATTTTTTTGCGGTCCGGGATGCCTCTCTGTGGCCGCAATTGTTTTTTCGCGGTCCGCAGTGGTAAACTTCAGAGGGGTCAATTTTAAGGACCACGATCACGGTTGATTTTGCACCGTCCACGGCACCTTACCGCGGCAGCACATCATTTTTTGCGGTTCGCGGTGACCTGAATTAGAGAGCGGGTATTTTGAACCCCACTCCACTGCGGTTTGCTGGGCGTGCCTTATACTATTTCTTGGATGGATATTCTGGGTAAAACAAATTTTAATTGCTCCAGAAGATCAGGAGAAGACCACCTTCACTTGCTCACATGGTACCTTTGTCTTTTCTAGGATGCCATTCGGGTTGTGTAATGCACTGGCTACATTCCAGTGGTGTATGATGGCCATATTTACCAACATGGTGGAGGACATTTTGGAGGTGTTCATGGACGACTTTAGTGTTTTGGGTGACTCATTTGATGAATGTTTAAAGAATCATGATAGGGTATTGGCCCAGTGTGAAGAAACCAATCTTGTGCTCAACTGGGAAAAATGTCACTTGATGGTCGAGGAGGGCATAGTGCTTGGCCATAAAATCTCAAAGAACCGTATAGAGGTAGACAAAGCTAAAATTGAAGTGATTTCAAGGATCCCTCCCCCTACTTCAGTCGAGGGGGGTAGAAGTTTTCTTAGGCATGCGGGGTTCTACCGAAGATTTATCAAGGACTTTTCGAAGGTAGTAAATCCTTCGTGCAAACTTTTGGAAAAGGATGCAAAGTTCGTGTTCAATGAGGAATGCATGAAAACTTTTGAACTCTTCAATTACAAGTTGACCACCACTCGTAATATTACCGCACCCAATTGGAGCTTGCCTTTTGAGCTCATGTGCGACACAACTAATGTTGTGGTTGGGGTGGCCTTGGGTCAAAGAATGAATAAAATGTTTCACCCAATGTACTATGCAAGCAAGATAATGAATGATGCTCAAGTGAATTACACGGTGACTAAAAAAGAATTGTTCGCTATTATGTTCGCAATTGAGAAATTTCGGCCGTATCTCATGGGTGCAAAGGTCATAGTTCATACCGATCATGCCGCACTTTGATACTTGATGACGAAGAAGGATTCCAAAGCTAGGCTGATGTGATGGGTCTTGTTACTTCAAGAGTTTGATTTGGAGATTGTGGACCGAAAAGGTTATGAAAATCAAGTGGAAGACAACTTGTCCCGCTTGGAGGAGCAGGGGAGGCCTCATGATGGCCTAGAGATCAATGATTAATTTTCCGATGAGCAACTTCTTTCTGTGTCGATGAATAGTATGCCATGGTTTGCGGACGTTGCTAATTTTCTTATGATCGGTATTGTCCCGTGTGAGCTCTCTTCTAACAAAAGGAAGAATGTTAAACGGGATAGTTTGGTCTACTATTGGGATGAGCTGTACTCGTTCAAGATATGCACTGATGGTGTGATCAGAAGATGTGTCCCGGAGGAGGAGCAATTATGTATTCTAGAGGCTTGTCATTCCTCTCCCTATGGTGGTCATTATGGTAGGGCGTGGACAGCTTCAAAGGTTCTTAGTTGTGGGTTTTACTGGACGACTTTGTATAAGGATGCAAGTGAACTTGTGAAGAGATGCGACGAATGTCAAAGAGCGGGTAGAATTTTGAAGAAGGTGTAGATGCCACTCAAAACTATTCTCGAAGTTAATATTTTTGATGTGTGGGCCATTGATTATGGGCCCATTTGTTAGTTCATGTGGCAAAACATACATTCTAGTGGGAGTTGACTATGTTTCAAAGTGGGTTGAGGCTGTTGCTTTACCCAATAATGAGGCCCGGAGGGTTGTTGCGTTTCTCAAGAAGAGTATTTTTACTAGGTTTGGCACTCCTCAAGCAATCATAAGTGATGAGGGGTCTCATTATTGCAATAGATCTTTTGACACTTTGCTTGCAAAGTACTGTGTCAATCATAAAGTTTCTACTCCTTATCATCCACTGGAGAGTGGCCAAGTTGAAGTCTCAAACAGGGAAATCAAGAGTATATTGTCAAAGATGGTCAATGCCCATAGGACCGATTGGTCGAAGAAATTGGATGATGCTCTATGGGATTATAGGACTGCTTACAAGACTCTGATTGGTATGTCTCCGTACCGGTTGTTATTCGGGAAAGCCTGCCATCTACCGGTTGAGCTAGAGCACAAGGCCATATGGGCTTTGAGCAAGCTAAATCTTGAATGGGATGTGGCAGTAAATCTTCGTGTGGAGCAGCTTAATGAACTTGATGAATTCCGATTTCATGACTACTCTAGTTTGTCCTTGTACATGGACAAGATGAAGTACCTTCATGACAAGTATGCCCGTGGCAAGGAGTTCAAAGTGGGTGATTTGATTATCTTGTTCAACTCTCGGTTACATCTGTTTTGGGGAAAGCTTAAGTCAACTTGGAGTGGACGACCTTTTGAAGTGGTGCTTGTGACTCCGTTTAGTGCACTTGACTTGAAAAACAAAAATGGAGAGGTCTTTGGAGTTAATGGGCACAGAGTCAAGCACTATCTTGGCAAGATTGATGTCAACCGCGTGGTGGCAATGATCCATCTAAAGTGATTTGATGGTAACATGCGTTGCCGCGACGTTAAATCAGTCGCTTCTTAGGAGGCAACCCATGTCTCTTTCTTTTTATTTTCCTTTGATTTTCTTTTTAGTGTAGCACTTGCTTTTGGACTAACTAGTTGTGAGATGTGTGTAGGGTTATTTTGATGGAGTGTAGGACCAAATTGGGAAAATGTTAGCACTCACTAAAGTTAGGACCGCTTCCGCATTGCATTTTTCGCGGCCGCAATGGCCTTATCGCGGGGGAAAAATTTCATTGCGGTCCGCGTTGTTGAATGGTCAAAAGTGGAGGTTCTCTGAAGTTGCCGCCGCAACCACGGAGCATTTTCTGCGGTCCGCGGTAAAGTCCTTGCCAGTTTTTCTTGTGGTTAAGTACCATGGTCCGCGGTGCATTTTATGCGGACCGCGATGGGTAAGTAGTGTGGGTCCTACATCCTTTTTCTATAAATAGGACCTCAGGCCTCCATTTACACTTTTCGCTCATTTGCTCTCTAAATAGAAAAAGTAATGTTCATCACGCCCTAAGTGCACAAATTCAAACACTGATTATCAATCATCTGTATTGCATCTCATCTTTGGTGTTTCAAATCTTTCCCTAGTCTTTAATTTTGTTTTATTCTCTTTCAGTTTGTTAGTTCGTACTTCTTTTTCTTCCTTTTTCTTTAAATTTTTAGCTTAAGGTTGCATAATGTTGTTTAGCTTAGGATTAATTAGTTAAACATAATGATTGACTTTCTAGTGGGTTGATAATATGTGGATTAAGGCTTAAATGAGAAAAAATTTGAAACCCTAGGTTGGTGTTGCTGAATAAGGCTTACCGTGACCGCGGTGGATTTTTTGCGGTCCGCGACGCCTCTCTACAACCGCGATTATTTTTTCGCGGTCCGCGGTGGTAAACTTCAGAGGGGTCAATTTTAACGACCGCGATCACAGTCGATTTTGCACAGTCCGTGGTGCCTTACTGCGGTCGCACATCATCTTTTGCGATCTGCAGTGACCTGAATTAGAGAGCGGGTATTTTGAACCCCACTCCACTGCGCTTTGCAGTGTGATTTTATGTAGTCCGCAGTCGTGCCTTTGCGGTCGCAGTGCTTTTTATGCAGTCTGTGGTCAGCTATTTTCATTCATATTCTTCACTGGTTGTTCTGGTACTGTGATAGTAACAAGCACTGAATGAATTATCCTTGCTGACAATGATTAAATCATTAGGCGGTGGTGACAAACAAAAAGGAAAAGGAGAGTCAGGGGACGGGGAATGATAAGATTGACCCCACAAGTTCGGAAAGCAATTGGAGATACAAGAAAACAAATCAAGGTTGCAGATAGAGTTGCTTCCCATTCAGAGGGAAGTAAGTGTCGATACCCCTTTTTTCTTACGAAATTGGGTTTATGACATTTGGGCGGACAACTCATTTCCTTTTGGGAATTGAGTTTGCAATTGAAGAGTCTCCACCTAATCATTAAGTGCATTAGGACACTAAGAAAAAATTTAATTTCGAAAACCAGAGATTGGGTAAGGGCTTGAAATTATCTCGTGGGGAAGGTGTTAGGCACACCCTCAATATCCACTTGTGTGGTTCCCGGCCATGCTATAATTGTGACTTTAAGTGCAAATGACAAGTGAACAAGCAAGAATTGCAAATACGAGATAGTTTTCACGTAACGGTTGCAAGCAACTGAAGTAAAAGAAGTTAAAGAAGGTGAAATTTGGGAAGAAAGCAGTTTTTAACAGTTCTGAAAATAACTAAGTAAAAAGGAGGGGTTTTCATATAATTGATGCAAGTAATTGGATTAAAAGAGGTTTAAAAAGCTGAAATTGAACAGTTTTTCAAAATTCTAAAAAATAAACAAGTAAAGGGAAGGGATCCTATGTTTATAAATAATATGGATCACCCCACACAACACCCGGTAACCGTTTATACATGTGGTGTTATCGCGTGGTCATCATATCCATATATACCCTTTCCCACCCCGTTAATGTATTAAAACGTGAAATAGTATCATTACTTATTGCATAACATTACCCGTCCCAATCCTATCAGTCCCGGAGGCATTTGGGACTACTAGTGCTAAAAGGGAAGGAGATTGGGGCTTTTCAGAGTTTGAAAGGAAAAAATTCTAATGCAACAAACAAAACACATAAAGCAGTTAGGGAAAACACATAGCAGTTTAAAAGGCTCAAAAAGGCCTTCTCAAAAAGAAGCAAATTGTCTAGCATGACTTCAGATTCTGGTTTAAATCTGAATTAAATTTAGTGTTAGGACAGGCTGCTTCATCACATATTTCTCAGATAAGAAGTCCGACTTAGGCCTTGTCTGGTTGTAGTTTATCAGGGACTTAAACAGTTAATCAATTACCTACTGGCTTGCCTAGGTGGAAGTATACTGATTTTTGAATGAGGGGTTAATGATTTTAGAACCAACCACATTCTACAAATGTTAAACAACATTACTACTGGTTTTAGACTTATAGATGAAATAGATGAATCATATTCAAATGGTTGCTCCTATAGGCATGATTTCTAAGCGTTATTGATTTTAAAATGATTATCGAGATGCAAGAATCATATAGTCATGGTATCTAGGATGCAACTTGTTATTATTTTAACCTAGAGACAGTTTGCCTAATGACAGATGTATATGCTGAAGTGCAGAAAACCCATAATCATGATTTCTATATACAGAAACTTATAGGCATGGTCTCTATATGTATTGATTCAATCTTATAGGCAAGATTTCTAATGTAGTAATGTAACAAATTATAAGCAGGATTTCTATATGTAGAAAACTTATAGGCAGGGTGTCTATATGTATTGATGCAATAACTTATAGGCAAGATTTCTAATGTAGTAATGTAACAACTTATAGGCAGGATTTTTATATGCAGAAACTTATAGGCAAGATTTCTAATGTAGTGATGTATAAGTGCAGAATAGTAATTCCTATGAGCATGTTATCTACCCATATGCATATACAAGTGACCCTGACCTTTTTACTAGAACCCCATAAGTTATTACAAGATATTACAGACCAAAATAAATCAGAAAAAAAAAGTAAAATTACATCGAAAAATTAAGCTATAACCAAATAGCCTAATTCAGACTCAAGGTCTAACAATATGAGATGAACCAACTTCCAGGATCATATTTCCAAAGCCTTTCTCTTATTTGTGATGTGTCAAAGTTCCCAAGAGCCTCAAGGGGAATCCGGGAAGTGCTTACACCTCAAATACATTGCAGAATTAGATTATCGTGCAGTGTGGAAGGGCCATCCCTCGAATGTCCAAGTTCAGAGGGAACTCAAGGTCCCAAAGCAAGGCTCATAGGAGGGAGCAGAACTTAAAGTCTAAGAATAAGTGTGAGTGCATGGAGGGGAATTATGGAAGGCATTAGCAGGCTGGTGGTTATGCCCAACAATTAGAAGAGCTGGCACACCCCTGACCAGCCTATTTGCCAAAATTGGGAGTTAAGATCCATTGAGGATCAGGTTCAGACCTCGGCAGCAATTTGGATACTGCCATGCCATGAGCCTTAACTCAACCACATAGAAGGGAATAGGGGTATGGGAATTCATAACAAACAGTAGATGCAAAGAGAGAGTGGAATATTCAATTACAGAACATGAACAGGAAAGTAAACAAGAATGTAGAAACTGTAAATGAATATATAGGGGGTGAGGCAGAAAAGTTAATTAGAACATATCAGTTTCAGGGAAAACAGACAAGTAAAATATTAGTCTTGAGAAGCCAAGTTCCAAGTAAATGGTTTCTAAAGATCTTAGAAGGGAGCAGAGTATTGAAATTACAAGTGAGTAGTGGGTTCTCGAGGATTGAACTCAAAGAAGTACTGTATTGTAAGTAATGTAAGTTGAAAGTGTTGAACTGAAGGTTCAAGGTGTGTAAGTGCAGAAGGGTTGTGCCTCTTTTATAGTGCAGAAAACAAGTAAGAAAAGGTAGGGAAATAACATTGAAATCAATCTCCCTTTAATTAAGGGATTCTAATTTTCAACGGGTAAAAGATAGTTAAGGAAAGAGTTAATCAGAAATATTTCCCAAGCAATACAATAAAGGGTAAGTAATAGAAATTTTTTTAAGGAAAAAGTCCAATGGTACATGATTTTGTGAAAAAATAAGGAAAGGGAATCAATCAAACATCTAATGAAATCAAAGTTGCAGGCTTTTATCGAATGAACCAAGTCAGGAAGGGGGTAAAGAAAGGTTTAATTTAAAGGAAATCAGTAACAATCAAGTAAACCCCATCTAAGGAATTTATAATTAATAAGAAGTTGGCAAAAAACCCTTTTTTTGAAAGAAGAACTTCTCATATATAAAGCAGACAAATGAAACAAAAGAGTAGTCATGTTATTTAGAAAAATAGTCTAACATTGAAAGGTTCAGAATCATAAGCAAGAAGGGGTACGAGTCCAATTTACAGACTTCACAATGAGTTTGAGAGTCCAGGGTCCCAAAGAGGAACCCTAACTCGAACACAAAATCAAAATCGCCAAAGGAAACCCTAAATACAAGGGTTTCAAATCGAATCAGACATAGAGATGAGAAGGCGAGCCGTTAAAACAGACTCAGAGGTCTCTTTTAGAGACTGATGAGAAACAAACATAAATGATACCAAGAAAGAAGGCTGATTCAAGATCATGAAAAACATATTTGAGAAAACTCGGAACTTAAACAAATTCAGAAGAAAGAGGTGATACAAACTTAAACAAAAGTAGATGAAACATATTTAGCAAGAACACGAATAGAGTTCGATAAAACTAAATCAAATAACTCAACGGTAAACACATATAGTAAAGAGCAGAGAAAAAATAACAAGGATTAATATGTGAGCACAGGAGTAACATGTATAGTAGAAAAGAAAAGTAGAAAGTTAGTACATGCGTAGTAAGAAGAAATCACACGAGCATGATATAGACAAACATACATAAATAGAAGAGGAAGAGGAAGAAGAAGAAGAAGAAGAAGAAGAAGAAGAAGAATAGGAATCAGAAAGATATTTTCTGAAAAAAATCCTTTCAGAAACCCTAAATCGAAGACAAACGATTTTGAAAAAGGAAATTTAGGGAAAACACTTCAAATGTCAAGTAAAGCATAGATACAACATAGATCTAAGCAAACAACAGAGAAAGAACCTCGAATAGCTTAGGGTTTTGGAGAAGCCCTACAAATGAGAAAGGCTTGGAAGAAGAATTAGATCCCGAGTTGGAGATGTCAGGAATCAGGCTCCTGAATCTTGAATATGCCGGAGCAAAGGACTTAGGGGCTATAGAACCAAAGATCTGAGAAGATCTGAAAGAGGACTGTCGAGGTCAGGTCTTGAAGTTTCGAACAACCATGGTTTGATGGTGGAGGGAGGTGAATACCAGCCATCCATGGCCTGAGAAGCCATGGATTCCGGTGAAAGGCGATCAAAAGGGGGTAGGAGGAGGCTAGGGTTCCGAAGAGCTTTGAGAGAGTTTGGGATTCAAAAGTGGTGGATTAGGTGAAATGAGGGATTAGGGCAGGTCGTTCAGGGTTGAAAAAGGTAAGGGGGTTTATGGCCGTTGATCATTTTGATCAACGGCCTGGATCAAAGATAGGAAACGGGCGAATTTTAAATTGGGTTGGGGCATCGGGTTGAAATGAAATTGGGTTGGTCCAAATAGGGGTAGAATTGGGTCAATTTAAGGTTAAAATTGAAATGCAAAAGAGGCTGTAATTGAAATAAAGGGAGGCCAAATGTTAAATGGCCAATTTTTCACTTTTTATTTTGTAAAAATAGTGAAAATAATTTTAAAAGCAAATTAAAAGTACTGAAATAATTAATAATATATAAATATTAATTTAAAAATACTAGGATCAATTTTATAATAAAAAAATGTTATAAATCTTAAAGTAGGCTAAAATTGCAATTATATGCAATTTATCTTTAGAAATGCCAAATAAATTCGTAAAAATGTACAAAACTTACCTTAACTATATTTTGGTATAAATATGACAATAACATAAGTTATTCACCAAAATGATAATCTTAGGAATAATTATTGGTTTTTTGTATTGCTAAAATGGACAATAAGTTGATTCTTAAAATCTTTAAAAATTGAGAAAAATACTAAAACAATTGGGTATGCTTATATATACATATATATGTTATTTTGAAATTATTGTTTGTATAATAAATACATAGGAAAAAATTGGGTATCAATAGCTGCCCCCTTTACCCGGGAAGGATGAAAGAGCTATCGGGTATATGATGGCTAATTTTGACCGAATGGAACGGTTTGAAGTGATTGGTTGAGCTCTGGTTCCTGAGCTGCCTACATATCCCTAATCTTACAGGAATCAGGTCATATGTATTTCGGGATCCATCGGCTGAATATGTCGATGGAGATCTACGAAAAACGGACACGATATTCAGGTTGAGAAAGATGGTTGAAGTCTAGTAGGCTGCGGGAACTAGAGCGGGATCGCTCCTGCTGAGACAGCCATTGCTAGTCGGTTTACCTGTAAATGAGCAATGCGAACATATATATATATTGCATAAATTTAAACGTGATGCAAGTTTTCGTTGGACCATAAATGCTGTCTTTGGACGATTAGGATGACATCCTCAGACCATGACGTCCTGGGCCATGAAGCGCATAATAAAGGATTCGCAGGCTATGAAATGATGTTCTCGGGCTATGAGAATGACGCCTCCGAACTATGATGCCTTTGAATAATGATATGAAGGAGATAAAATGGGGTCTTCAGGCCATGGCATGACATTCTCGGGCTATGAAAATGGTGCCTCCGAACAATGACACCTTCAGACAATTTGGCAATCTTTCAGCCATGAAATGCGAAAGGCAGCGATCTTTATGCCCATGAAATGCAAAAGTTTACGATCTTTCAGCCATGCAAGACGTAAATAAGGGTGGCGATCTTTCGGCCAGCACAAGATGTAAAAGGTGGCGATATTTGAGCCATGCAGATGTAAGTAAAGTGGCGATATTTCAGCCATGCAGATATAAGTAAAGGTGGCGATCTTTCAGCCATGCAAGATGTAAATAAGGTTGTGATATTTCAGCCATGCAGATGTAAGTAAAGGTGGCGATCTTTCAGCCATGCAAGATGTAAATAGTGGCGATATTTCAACCAATGCAAGATGTAAATAATGGTGGCGATATTTTAGCCGATGCAAGATGTAAATAAGGTGGCGATATTTTGGCCATGCAAGAAAAATAAAGTCGCGATATTTCAGCCATACAGATGGATGTAGAGCTTATCCTCGGAAAGCAGAAAGGTAGCTTTATGCAATGCAGAAAAATGCAGATGGAGACGGAGCTTAGTCTCGGAGGGAAGAAAGGTAGCCTTATGCTTTGCAGAAATGTAGATGGAACTGGAGCTTAACCTCCGGAGGCAGAAAGGTAGCCTTATGCAATGTAGAAAAATGCAGACGGAGACAGAGCTTAGTCTCGGAAGGTGAAAAGGTAGCCTTATGCAATGCAGAAAAGTAAAAGGCGAACAGTAGTAAAATCTCTTAGCTGATGGCTTGATAGCTGATAGCTGATTGCGATATTGTGGCTGCTAGGGATGTTGTATGTGGATAGCAAATGTGATTAGGTGATGGTTTTGAGGGTCATATTCCCGAAAGGTATGAGTGTATAAATGTATTCGGTGATTTGCAACTTGGGTGCCTGCATCCAAAGAAAAATCTTGAGTTTTTGTAGAGGGGAAAGATTAGTTTGTATTCCCCGTGGACTTTGCTTTTCCTTCTTAGCTCTATTTTCAGTGATGTTGTGTATTATTGGGGTAGCGCTGCTAAACAAATAAATTTTGATAATAGACATGCGTGATTTAGTAAAATGTAACATAAATACATAATTGAAGAATAGTTTTCTTTAGATGAACCGGCGACTTTGACGCGGTTCAAGACATTGCAACCTTTTTTGCTCTGGAATTTTAAGGGTCCTCCTCAAAATTCTGCCCCAGTTTACTGGGTTAATACTTCTGATGGCTGTTTGTGATGATCGGCTGAAATTACTTTGGAATTTTGAGGGTCCTCCTCAAAATTCTGCCCCAGTTTTTAATTACGGGGGGAGGGGGGGAGGGCGGGAACAGAATGAAAATTTTATTGAATTGTGAAAGAACACATAAGGCTTCCTACGTATCCCCTCTTAAATGGGAATCAGGTCAGACGTAGTTCAAATTACATCATAATCATAAATGGTTACACATAGTATCGCTTACTACGTCTGAATTGATAGGCTTCGGCCAAACTTCTCCGTCCATTTCTGCGAGTATGAGGGCTCCTCCTATTAGAACCTGGTGAACCATGTATGGACCTTGCCAATTAGGAGAGAACTTCCCTTTGGCTTCATCTTGATGTGGAAAAATCCTCTTTAACACCAACTGCCCTGGTGTGAATGTCTTGGTTTGACTCTTTTGTTGAAGGCTCTGGACATTCTATTCTAATAAAGTTGACCATGGCAAACTGCATTCAGTCTTTTTCCATCTATAAGGGCTAACTGCTCGTGGCAGCTCTTTACCCATTCTGTGTCGTCGAGTTCTACTTCCTGTATGATCCTCAAGGAGGGAATTTCTACCTCGGTGGGAATGACCGCCTCTGTACCATAAACCAACATATAGGGAGTTGCACCAGTTGATGTGCGCTCTGTGGTATGGTATCCCAACAAAACAAATGATAACTTCTCATTCCACTACTTATGCCTTTCTATCATTTCCCTTAGTATCTTCTTGATATTCTTATTGGCGGCTTCTACGACTCCATTCATCTGAGGTTTGTAAGCTATAGAATTCTTGTGTTTGATCTTGAAAGTTTCACACATGGCCTTCATCAAATCACTGTTGAGATTGGAACCATTATCAGTGATGATTGATTCTGGAATCCCGAACCCACAAGCAATGCGGTCGCGGACAATGTCTACCACAACTTTCTTAGTCACTGCTTTGTACGATGCTGCTTCATCCCATTTGATAAAATAATCAATTGCCACTAGAATGAATCTATGCTCGTTTGATGTGGTGGGCTCGATAGGTCCGATAACATCTATTCCGCAAGCGGCGAATGGCCATGGTGAGCTTGTTGCAGTAAGCTCGTTTGGGGGCACCCCTATCATGTCTACATGGATCTGACAGTGGTGGCACTTTCAGACATACTGGATGCAACCCGTCTCCATAGTCATCCAAAAATAACCAGCTTGGAGTATCTTCTTGGCTAAGACAAAATCATTCATATGTGGACCAAAGGTCCCGGCATGAATTTCCTCTACCAGTTTAGATGCTTCCTTCGCATTAACACACCTTAGCAAACCCAAATTCGGAGTCCTCCTATACATGATTCCCTCACTATGGAAGAAATTGATGGACAATCTTCGAAGTGTGCATTTCTGAGTAGCATTTGCAAGTTCTGGATATTCTCTTTTGGCTAAAAATTCCTTGACGTCATGAAACCAAGGCTTTCCATCTGCTTCTTCCTCGACATGAGCACAGTAAGTTGGCTGATCATGAATCTTCACTGGAATAGGGTCTATGAAGTTCTTATCTGGATGTTGAATCATAGATGATAGGGTGGCCAGTGCGTCGGCAAACTCATTCTGGACTCTGGGAATATGCCGGAATTCTGTCTTTGTGAACCTCTTCCTCAACTCCTGTACTTGATGCAGGTATGGTAGTATCTTGGAGTTCTTGGTTGCCCATTCTTCTCGGACCTCATGTATAAGTAAGTATGAATCCCCGATCACTAGAAACTCTTAGATGTTCATGTCAATGGCCATCTTGAGTCCCATGATACAGGCTTTGTACTCGGCATTATTATTGGTGCAGGGGAATCTGAGCTTGGTGGATACCGGATAATGCTGGCCAGTTTCTGATATTAGGACTGCTCCTATGCCAACTCCTTTAAAATTCGATGCTCCATCGAAAAACATTCTCCAACTATTATAGGATTCTGCAATGTCTTCTCCTACAAATGATACCTTCTCATTAGGAAAATACATCTTTAAGGGCTCGTATTCTCCGTCCACAGGGTTTTCTGCAAGGTGATCTGCTAAGGCCTGTCCTTTGATTGCTTTCTGAGTTGCGTAGACAATGTTGAACTCAGTCAGCAGGATTTTCCACTTGGCTAGCTTGCTAGTGGGCATGGGCTTCTGAAAGATGTACTTTAATGGGTCTATTCTTGATATGAGATACGTGGGGTAAGCATAGAAATAGTGCCTCAATTTTTTAGCTACCCAAGTTAGGGCACAACAGGTGCATTCCAACAGATAATATCGGGCCTCATATGGGGTGAACTTCTTTCTGAGATAATAGATGACTTGATCTTTTCTCCCCATTTCATCATGCTTCCACAGAACACAACCAAATGCTCCATCTAGTACCGCAAGGTAGAGTAACAGGGGTCTACCTGGCTCAGGCGGGACCAAAACTGGTGGTGTTGACAAGTACTCCTTGATTCTATTGAAGGCCTTTTGGCAGTCATATGTCCATTTGGTAGCGGCATCCTTCTTCAGCATCTTAAATAATGGCTCACAGATAACAGTAGACTATGCTATGAACCGGCTGATGTAGTTAAGTCTCCCCAAGAAACTCATTACTTCTTTTTTGTTCTTTAACGGTGGCAATTCTTGAATAGCTGTGACCTTTGATGGATCCAATTCTATCCCTCGGTGACTCACAATGAACCCAAGCAATTTCCTAGCTGGAACCCCAAATGCACATTTTGCGGGATTCAATTTCAGGTTGTATCTTCTCAGTCTATTGAAGAATTTCATTAAATCGTCCATGTGATCAGCGGCTTTCTTGGACTTAATGATGATGTCATCAACATACATTTCGATCTCTTTGTGTATCATGTCATGGAAAATAGTAGTCATGACCCTCATATAGGTGGCCCCAGCATTCTTTAACCCAAACGGCATTATCTTGTAACAATACATCCCCCACGGTGTAATGATGGCTGTTTTCTCAACATCTTCTTCATCAATCCATTTCTGGTGGTATCCAGCGAAACAATTAAAGAATGACTGCAGCTCATGCTTGGTGCAATTGTCAATCAAGATGTTTATGTTTGGTAAGGGGAAGTCATCTTTGGGACTGGCTCGGTTGAGGTCCCGGTAGTCGACACAGACTCTAACTTTCCCGTCCTTCTTCGGTACTGGCACAATATTGGCTAACCATGTCAGATACTCTAATACCCTGAGAACCTTAGCTTTGAACTGCTTAGTGACTTCTTCCTTGATTTTTAGACTCACATCTGGCTTGAACTTTCTAAGCTTCTGCTTCACTAGTGGACAGGCCGGGTCAGACGACAATTTGTAAGCCACAATGGATGTGCTTAGACCAGTCATGTCGTCGTATGACCAAGCAAATATGTCTTCATACTCTCTTAGGAACTCTGTATATTCTTTCTTTTGTGACGGCGACAAGTGGATGCCGATTCGTGTTTCTTTGATGTTTTCTGCATCTCCCAGGTTGACAATTTGAGTCTCGTCCAAGTTGGACTTAGGCCTATTTTCAAAATTCTCAACTTCCTTAACAATCTCTTCCGGTATATCACCTTCCTCTGGATCTATGTCCGTTTGTTGCATTGTCTCGTTGCATGTCACAGTCGTTGGTTCATCAAGATAAGTAATGGTAATGTTTTTTGAGTAAAGTAATGAAAAATAATAAGCGTAAGATTTATAAGAAACTGAAATACTTTTAATAAATTCCATAAATGTTTTGAACATCGGAGCTCTTTCTTGCAAAAAATAAAAATGCGAAAGGAAAATAATCTAGTAAAACAAAATAGTGTGTGGTGCTTTGTTCAGCCTTGCTACCCTGAGGCACGCCGGGCTCTGGTGGTTCTGATGGACCAATTGTTGAGGCGCTCTGCTCTCCTCGGCTCATGGCTTGTATGGAAGGGCCTTCCTCCCTCTCCTCCTCGAAAATGACGAACAGTCCATGTTATCATCTTCCAAAAACAAACTCCTCATTGTTGATACCCAATTTTTTCCTATGTATTTTTATACTCAAAATACTTTCAAAATAGCATGTATATGCATATATAAGCATCCCCAAAGGTTTTGGTATTTTTCCAAAAATTTTAAAGATTTTTAAAACCAGTTTATGGCCTATTTTGTACTATAAAATCCAATAATTATTCCCAAAACTCGTCATTTGGATGAATAATTTATTTTATTTTCACATATACACAAAAAAATAATTTACATGATTTTTACATAATTTTACAAGTCCATTTGGTATTTTTAAACTAAAATTGCATGAAATTGCAATTTTAGCCTATTTCTCGATTCAATAGCATTTTTAATCACAAAATCATTCCCAATATTTTTAAATTAACACTTACATATTTTTTATTAAATCAGTATTTTTAATCTTAATTTTAAACAGCTTTTACTATTTTTATAAATTCAAAATGGGAAAAGTGGCTATTTCAATTGTAGCCCATTTTACTTTCAATTATAGCCTGATTTGCACCCCAATCCACCCCCCTAATTAAACGACCCAATTTCGTTTCCTACCCGACCCATACTCGATTAAAACGAACCCACCCGGACTCCATTTTAAATCGTGGCCGTTATAAAACAACGGTCCACGTTTGCCCTTACCTTTTTTACTCAACCCAACCCCCAAACCCTAATCACTTCTCACAAAACCGCCGCCTCTAAACTCTTATCCTCTCAGATTCTCTCAAATCCTCTCCGAAACCCTAGCCTCTTTCCCACCGATTTCCACCGTATGTCACCGAAAACCATGGCATCTCAGGCCTTGGGTAGCCTGTACCTACCCCCACATACCTCTATGCTCTTTTGCTCGAGGTTTCAGAGTCCGACTTTGAAGACCCCGGCTCAGAATCTTTCCGATTCAAGTTTGATGGCTCTTTCCGGCTCATCTCCAGCGAGTCCTAGCCCTGTGAGTCCATCTCCGACTCAGGACCAGCCCATTCCAAGCCTTTCTCATTTTCTAGGGTTTTCTCTGAAACCCTAAGCCCTCGAGGTTTTCTTTGTTTCTCTCTAAGATCTGCTTTAGATCCTTCCTATTTTCTAAGATTTTAAAGTATTTTTCACATCTTTTTGATTTTTTGTTTTCAAAACTGTTCATCTTTTTAAAACATAGGGTTTCCGTGATTTTTTATACTTGTTCTACTGCTATATCTTATATTTTTACTTTGCTAAGTGCTTTCACTATGGTTTTCTGTGTATTTTCTTTACTGTATTTTCCTAGGGTTTCTAAGGATTTCTTTTACTGTGTTTGCTTCCATGAACTGTCTGTGTTCTTTGGGTTTTCCTGAGTTTATTTTGACTGATCTTCTATGCTTCGTCTTTGCATGTAAGCTGTGGGGAAAAAACCCTAAATTTTGGGGGGTTTTCAACCATTTGTGCACGATTGTTTGATTCTTGTGCTGCTTCTTGACTGATTTCAAAACCCTAAATTCATCTCATGTTTCTGATTCTTGCTAAACTTTGCAAGACCTCTTGATTTCTCGCATGTCTATGTTCTTCTATTTGATCATATGACTACACTGTTCGTCTAATTCTAGCCTCGCATGTTTAAATTTATGCACTCTTTATAATCAAACCTTTTCCTTTCTAACGACCCTTAAGTTTTGGATTGATTTCTATATGAGCTTATTTGACTCTTTCCTCGTCTAATTTGGACCAATTTTCTGACTTAATTCATTATTGAGTTCGAGTCTTTAATTCCTTAATTTACTATGTGATTGATTGATTTTACCCTTACCTTACTTATCTAACCGTGTATTTTTAAAAGCTTCTCCTATATATTTGCCCTTTACTACACAATGTGTTCTTGATTTTCTTTCCTTAAAAAAACAACAACTCTGCTCTCTCCTATTCAAATTCGAATTCCTTAATTAAAGGAGTTCCCTTCTTCTAATTGATTCTAATTGGTATTGAATTATATTTTGCCTTACTTACCATCTGTTTTCAAACTATAAATACCCTACGTCTTTTCTTTAGAAGGGGGATGAACAACTGAGTTCAAAAAATACACACACACACACACTCAAAGCCCTCTCTTCTTACTTGTGCTATTGTTCTGACTAGCCGGCTGAAAGCCAAGGCTAAACTTTAGAATCTCTTTTGCTTTTCTCAAGTGTTTGTTGAAGGGTTTCTGGCTGTTTTACTGCTCTATTTATTCTATTATTTGGAACTTCCAACTGGTAGTTTTCTATAATTTAAATACTGTTTCTCAAAACTATGTGTTTACTTATCCCTTTTACATAACCTCTCACTACATGTTTTCTTGCGTTGTGTGACTATTCATTAGTCTGTTAAACCTTTCTTCATGCTTCTGCATCTTTAAAGTGCTATTATGCTTTTCTTATGTGAATGTTTTCATGTGATCCCATTCCCTTAACCCCTTTTATGTGTGAGTATTGGTTCTAGGCTGAGGTTAGCACCCTATTGCTATCCTTGACCTGGGACCAGGTTCTCTTGAACCTTTACTCAAATCAGTCCCCATTCCCTTAACCCCTTTATGTGTTGAGCCTTGACTAGGGTCTGGTGGTGCCCTAATCACCACCCAGACCCCTGTCTGACTTCTAAAAGTCTGCTCTTTATTTGCTTGAATTAAGTAAAGGGTCAAGGGTGTGCCAGTTTTACCCATGGATGGGTATGACCATCCTTTGCTTTGGTTTCCTCTAATCCCCTCACTCTACACTCATTCTTAGTTCTTTAAGTTCTGCCCCCCTTTGGTAGGCCATGCTTTGGGACCCTGGAGCTCCCTCTGAACTTGGATGCCTAAGGGCTGGCAATTCCACACTTGCACTATTCTGTTCTAATTGTTATCCAGAGTGTAAGCACTGCCTGGAGTCCTTGAGGCTCCTTGGAACTCTGAAACACTTTGGATAAGAGAAGGATTTGGAAATCTGGATCCCGAAATTGGTTAAACGCATGTTGTTGGACATCAAGATTGAATTAGGCTTCTTGGATCCAGCCGTTAGCTTTTGATGTATCTTTAATTTCAGTTTGAGTTGTAAATAATCCTTGTACAAGAACTCGAGGAGATATAGTAAAAAAGGGTGTGGGAGGGGTTTACTTTTTGCATCAAGGGTAGATACCATGCCTATAGGTTAATGTTTTTT
>MU744028.1:27178-65464 GCA_026770625.1 Nicotiana glauca | reverse complement strand
GTGCGTTAATATCTCGTGTGAGAATGATTGCTGGGTATTGCACCAAATGATCCATATTATAGTTAAACCTAGGACCCTCTTTCTTTACTTTTCCTTTATTTAAATGTTTTCTTCAAACTAAAACTCTCTTTTACTTGTGCCGTTCTTCTTTCAAAAAATTGTCAACTTGCTTGTAATGTGTAAACTTTGCTCGTCTGCTCCTACTCTTCTTAAAGTCACAACTAAGCAAGGCCGAGAACCACATTAGTGGATCTTGAGGGGTGCCTAACACCTTCCCCTCGAGATAATCTCAAGCCCTTACCCGAACTCTGGTTTTCTTTTAAAATCTTCCTCTCTTCTTTTAAAGTGTCCTAATGCACTATAATCATTGGGTGGCGACTCTTCAAATCCCATAACCTGATTCCTCAAAAGGGAATAAGAGTTGTTTTGTCCATAATGTCGTAAACCCGATTTCTTCCTTTTTTAAAAAGAAGGGGAGAAAAGGGGGGGCGTCGACACTCATTACTGCCAGTGCTTCCTCTTCTTCCGACCCATACATGACATCGGCTGGTTGAAAAGTCTGCTCCAAGCGAGGTATCGACTGTTCCAGCGGGTAATAAGGACCGTGCCAAGGTGGTAACCAGTGGTTGAATTCCTCCCAGGTGTACTCATATCCAAACAAACATGGTACCATGATTCTTCAGTTTGATAGGCTTAGCAATCCCTTGGAGATTCTTGCCGAGTCCTTTGCCTGGTTCATACCCACACCAGTTCAGTATGCTTTTGATTTTATTGTCCCACCATTTATCTTTTTCAGCAGCATTGACTCGCTCGATGTGGTGGTAAGTCTCTCCACCTAAATTTCTTCTTCCTCCGATTGCTAGGATAGTCTGGCGACTGTATATGGGATTGCTATCGTCAACATGAATGATAACCTCTTGATGATTCCATTCAAATTTCACTACCTGATGTAGAGTCGACACTACAGCCACAACAACATGAATCCAAGGTCGTCCCAACAGCAAGTTGTAAGACGCTGGCACGTCTATCACTTGAAAGTCAGCATGGAACCAAGTAGGTCCCATTTGTAAGCACAAGCTAATTTCCCCGATAGTGGACCTTTGAAAGCCATCGAAGTCTTTGACATTGATGGCCTCGTCTTTGATCTCGTGCAGACCTTTCCTCAATGTTTTGAGTGTCACCAACGGGAAAATATTAAAGTTGGACCCTCCATCGATCAGGAACCTGGTGATGAAATAATACTCGCATTGCACAGTGATGTGCAACGCCTTGTTGTGGCTCAGCCCTTCCGGTGGCAGCTCATCTTCATGGAAAGTGATTTTGTGACTCTCCAATACCTTCCCTACCATGTTTGCCATTTCTCCTCCAGTGATGTTGCTGGGTACATATGCCTCGCTCAGCACTTTCAATAAGGCATTCTTATGTGCGTCAGAGCTTTGTAGCAGATCCAAGATAGAGATCTGTGCTGGTGTTTTGTTCAACTGATCAATGACCGAATACTCTTTGTTTTGTATCTTTCTCCAGAGGTCGTCAGGCCTGGTTTCAGTGATGGTCGGCTGACCAGAGGTTTGCCTACTCGACTCAGCCAAATGCTCCAAGGTATAAACCTTGCCGGTTCTTGTCATACCCTGTGCTGCACTTGTTTCTCCGTATTTGGTTTTCCCTTTCCTCCTTGCTTCGGCAGTGTAATTCCATGGTATGGCTTTTGGGTGGAACGGTGTTACGGCTGTCATTGCTATCGGAATGGGCACCCTTGCTTTAGGAGGTAATACAACTACCTCAAATGGTACCAGTGCCTTTGGGGACCCAAACTTGACCTCGATTGGTGTTGGCGTCTTTGCAGAGGATGGTGTTTCAAGATCCAGTGGTAAGGACATGTTCACCTCAGTGTCCTCAGAAGGCTGCATCTTGAACACAATCGGGTTAAGGGTGACTGTCGGTTTCTTTGGCTCGTCACCTTCTACTATTAACCCGATCGATCCCTCGGGGTCACAATCATCTTCTACCTCAATCATGTGAACACCTCTACCATTGTGGTCTGGTAGAGGGTTGTTACGGACTTTTGGAGCAGGCTCGTTTGTCACGATAATCTTGTAGTCAATCAAAGCTTGGATCTTATCCTTCAGAGAGCAGCACTCATCAATGGTATGCCCCTTCATGCCGGAATGGTATGCATGGGTTTTATTTGGGTTTACCCACTAGGAGGGGTTTTTAGTGTTGACAGCAGGGATAGGGGTAATATAACAAGCAGCTTTAAGCCTTTCATACAGCTGGTTAATAGGTTCAGCAATGGCGACATACTGTTTGGGAGGTCTGCGGTCGATGTTTGGGCGGGGTCTAGGGAAATTTTGGCAAGGGGGAGGTGATTGATAATGGGCTTGTTGGGTGTTTTAGGCTTGGTAGACGTGTGCAGGTTGGGAGTATTTGGGTAAAGTAGGCTGATATACGGGTGGTGGAGGCGCTTGGTAAGTAGATGGTGGAGCTTGGTAAAAAGGCAAAAGTGCTTAGTAATTTGGGGTAGGCTGATATGTGAGAGGGGGTATTGGGTAGGTTTGGTATTTTACTGGGGATTTTGTTCTCTGTGCCACCATCACGGTGCTTACATCCTTTTTCTTGGACGTTCCACCAGATTATAGAGCCTTGTTGGTAGCCTGCAAAGCCTCAAGGCTTGTGACCATACCACTTTTAATACCTTCTTTGATCCTTTCCCCTAGCTGATGATGTCGGAAAATTTCTGGCCTTTAATCAGCATCAACATTTCATAGTACTGTGGGTCTTGAGCCCGGACGAAAAACCTGTTCATTTGTTCTTCTTCTAAGCCGGCCTGACCATAGCAGCTTCTGATCTCCTACGAGTAGCATACTCGCAGAATGTCTCCGTAGGTTTCTTCTTTAAGTTCTGGATGTAAAATACATCTGGCGCATTCTCCGTGTTGAATCTGAACCTGTCCATGAAATCGGATGCCATACTTACCCAATTTGTCCACTTCTTCGGGTCTTGGCTAATGTACCAAGACAAAAATCTCCTTTCAGACTTCTCATAAAAAGCTTCATGCAAATCTTTTCATCTTTTTCCTACTCCGACTAGCTTGTCGCAGTATGTTCTCAAATGAACTCTAGGATCCCCGGTGCCATCGAACATCTCGAATTTGGGAGGTTTGTAACCCTCGGCCAGTTTGACATCTGGTTGAATGCAAAGGTCTTCGTAATTTAGTCCCTCGATCCCCTTGATTCCTTCAACACCCTGAATTCGGCTAGTCATCTTCTTGAGTTCTGCGGCCAGATTCCTAATAAGAGAGTCTTTGTCATCAGACTCAGGTGTGCTCAAGGTAGGTTGAATGGGGTGTGGTATGGTTTCCACATAGATGGGGGTGTTGTGGTGAGCGTGGAGGTGATCATTTGTGGAGTTCAGTGGTTTAGGGATGAGCAGTGGAGTGTTGTTTGAAGTGTGACATGTGTTGCAGTGATGGTGGGGAGCGGGTTTGTTTTGTGGTTTCGGGATATTTTGTGGAGGTGTAGGGTTTTGAGTGTTGGGAAAGTTGACATCTGGAGTAGTGAGGGAAAACGACAAGCTTGTCAAGTTTCAAACTTGGTCCAATTCTTCCTGAAATTTCAACAACTTCTGCTCGAGCTAGGAGGCACCTTCCTGAATACCCTGAGTAACATGTGCCCGTTCAACTGGGTTTTCCTTTTTGATGTTGCTCAAATCTTCCATTTTCCCCTTGTTCCAGTTTCTGACTGAGACTAGGAAGAGGAGTAGGTAGAGGGCCCTTGGATCTTGTGGAGTATGATGACGATGCCAGAGTGCACGAACTAACCTTTGGAGAGGGGAATAAAACAAAAGTAAAACAAAAGGTAATAAGTTTGTGTGGGTTGTAAGAAAAAGAAGTTGCAATATTTAAACACATAGTGCGAGAACATAATTCGTGTCCTAATCTGGGAGCCTCGTCATGCCCGAGGTAGGCCTAGCGACAAGTTGATTTGGAGAACTTATAATGTTAAATGCCTCATTTTATTGATAAAAATAAGACAAATCCCAAAATGACACTAAAATAGCAGAAGATAAAATGCCATTAATGGCCATTAGCCTTATTACATTTAAATCAAAAAGAAAAGAATCCTATCTATTTGGTCCCTGAAGGACCTTCCTAAACTTAGCATCTTTATCTCCATCGAATAGCTTCACCAGCTCACATAGTCCCAACAGCCAGTAGGCTCTAGCCAAGTGTCCTCCTTCATTTCCCTAAGCATTATGGCAGTTTTCGATCCTCTGGATGAACTTCCTTTCTAGCTCCACTAAACCCCACTTCAAATACCCCAGTCGCTTGTTGGCGCTGACAGCCATGTCGTTCCATTATTCAATCAGCTTTTGATGGGCTTCTTGAATTTCTCGTTGCTCACTTTCGCATTCTTGAATCCTCTTGCGCAATTGGTTGTACTTAACCTGTACTTCAGCCTTTTCGTCGATGATCCTGTGACCTTGAACAATCTCGGGTTGTCCTAACCCATTATGATCGTCTTCCAACCAGTTTGGATTGTATAGAGTATAACCAGCATGGTACTTGTCTGGTTCAATAGTATCTCTTCCCATGATGATTTTGTAGTGCCACATGTGTTGGGCTTGGCACTTGTAAGGGCCATCGTCATCCTGAAAGTCAGCCCGGAAGTGACTCATTTTGTCGACCCTTGGTATAACCTGCTTTCTTCCTGCCTGCCTCATGACTCAGAGAGGGACATAAGGATAAGTTCCTCTCAGACCAATGAGTATAAGAAACGGTGCATCCCAAGATCTGACAATGAACTCTTCAGTAGGGAACCATTCGAACATCCATTGCACTTGGTCCTCTTTCAGATTTTTGAACAACTCTACTCACCATTTAGCATCTTCTGGTTGAGCAAACATGTTAGGCATATACTTCATTCGCCTTGGCTGATGGAAGGCAATATGATCATCCCAATCCCTACGCAGAATCTCTTGTCGATATTCACCCTTTTGGAGATGCTCCATGAGCCAAAGTTGGAGCAGTAAGTTACAACCCTCAAAGTGTTTGGCCCCTCGTTGACAGTTCTCCAGGGCTCGGTATATCTTCGCAACGATCATAGGTACTATGCTAAAAGGCTACCCACCAATTCCTTCCATTAAGGTTTTGGTGACCATGGCTAGTCTGGTATGGATCCTAGCCTTCTTCATAGGAAACACTATCATCCCCAAAAAGTAGAACATAAAGACGAAGACCCTTCTGTGGATATGCCCCAATGATGTGAGGACGAATTCATCCGGGTAAATGTGGTAGGACTTTCTATGGTCGTACCTCTCATACAAATAGTCGAAAGGAATGTAGGAATCCTTCAAGCAGCTCAAGTCTGGGTTCTTCTTTAGTCCCATCATTTTGAGAAAACCCCTACCCTTGCGATTTTTCAGCATAAGCAAACCCGGAGTCTTCCATGGGATACCAGCTAGCCCCCCTATTTCCTCTAGCAAAGGTGTCATTTCAAGGTCCCCGAAGCGGAACACAGATCTGTCGCCATCCCAGAATAGGGTTGCAGCTTCTATGATTTTGTTGTTGCATTGGATTTCCAAAAGAGAAAGCAAATTTCCCAAATATTTGTGGACAAGAGTCTGATCACTGGAGTGAAGGTCTTCCCACTAGCTTAGCAACCATGGGTGGATGTTGGTTACCATGCCGAATCTGGGGACTTCGTGCCTCATTTTCTGCAAAACAAAGTGTTAGGCCCTTACCCCCGCGGGACTCGACTATTTAAATATCAATAATTGGCATAAGCAGCATTTAGTTCTCCAATTAAATGCACAGACGTGGTAGTGTCCGTTTGGGTTCCAGAGAAACCCAGTGGACTTTGAACAAGGCTATCTAAAAAGAGTCATTATGTGGACAGCATAACTAACTCGGCTAGGTTTGACAGTGATGCGTGCACAATTGAACAGAGTAAATTTTCTATGGGGTTTTAGACTGGTCCCCTTGAGCAGACAACTCAAGAGGGAAAGGCACGGAACCATCGACTACAACGTTGATCGACTGGTTTTACCACAAATATGCCTTTGCCAAATTTAGGTGGTGATAATATCGAAAGGGCGCAACTACTCATTATAAGTGTTGCTATGGTATTTTGTTTGCCACGAGTGGAATATGATGTTGAATATGCAATTACAAGAATGAAACAACGTGTCATGCTCATAAAGTAATGATTACAATAATTGCTCATAATTACGACAGTATTGAAGGAAAGCGGTAAAAGAAAGCAGTAAAGAAAAGAAACAAAGAGCCAATTCAGTTTCGTAGTAGAAAAGAGATAAAGACATTAAATAAAGGCAATAAAGAAGCAGTAAAGTCACAAGTAACATGAAATGGTAAAACCCTAAAGAAAATCTCCAGTAGAGTCGCCATGCTGTCGATGCCCCCTTTTTCTCGCGAAATCGGGTTTATGACATTTGGGCGGACAATTCATTTCCTTTTGGGAATTGGGTTTGCAACTGAAGAGTCGCCACCTAATGATTAAGTGCATTAGGACACCACGAAGAAATTTGATTTAGAAAACCAGAGATTGGGTAAGGGTTGAAATTATCTCGAGAGAAAGGTGTTAGGGACCCCTCAAGATCCACTAGTGTGGTTCCCGGCCATGCTATAATTGTGACTTTAAGTGGAAATGACAAGTGAACAAGCAAAAATTGCAAATACGAGATAGTTTTCACATAACGGTTGCAAGCAACTAAAGTAAAAGAAGTTAAAGAAGCTGAAATTTGGAAAGAAAGCAGTTTTTAAAAGTTCTAAAAATAACTAAGTAAAAGGGTGGGGTTTTCACATAATTGATGCAAGTAACTGGAGTAAAAGAGGTTAAAGAAGCAGAAATTGAACATTTTTTCAATATTCTGAAAAGTAAATAAGTAAAGTGAAGGGGTCCTAGGTTTATAAATAATATGGATCACCCCACACAACACTCAAGCAACTGTTTATACACGTGGTGTTATCGCGTGGTCATCATATCCATATTTACCCTTTCCCACCCCGTTAAGGTATTAAAATGCAAAATAGTATCGTTACTTTTTGTATACCATTACCTGTCCCAATCCTATCAGTCTTGGAGGCATTTGGGACTACTAGTCCTAAAAGGGAAGGAGATTGGGACTTTTCAGAGTTTGAAAGGATAAAATTCAAATGCGACAAAAAAAGACACATAAAGCAGTTATGGGAAACACATAGCAGTTTAAAAGGCTCAAACAGGCCTCCTCAAAAAGAAGCAAATTGTCTAGCATGACTTCAGATACTGTTTTAAGTTTGAATTAAATTTAGTGTTAGGAGAGGCTGCTTCATCACATATTTCTCAGATGAGAAGTCCGAATTAGGCCTTGTCTGGTTGTAGTTTATCAAGGACTGACACAGTTAGTCAATTATCTATTGGCTTGCCTAGGTGGAAGTATACTGATTTTTGAAGGAGGGGTTACTGATATTAGAACAAACCAAATTCTGCAAATGATAAACAACATTACTACTGATTTTAGACTTATAGATGAAATAGATGAATCAGATTCAAATGGTTGCTCCTATAGGCATGATTTCTAAGCGTTATTGATTTTAAAATGATTATCGAGATCCAGGAATCCTATAGGCATGGTATCTAGGATGCAACTTGTTATTATTTTAACCTAGAGACTGTTTGCCTAATGACAGATGTATATGCAGAAGTGCAGAAAACCCATAATCATGATTTCTATATGCAGAAACTTATAAGCATGGTCTCTATATGTATTGATGCAATCTTATAGGCAAGATTTGTAATGTATAATGTAACAACTTATAGGCAGGATTTCTATATGCAAAAAACTTATAGGCATGGTCTCTATATGTATTGATGAAATAACTTATAGGCAAGATTTCTAATATAGTAATGTAACAACTTATAGGCATGATTTCTATATGTAGAAACTTATAGGCAAGATTTCTAATATAGTGATGTATAAGTGCAGAATGGTAATTCCTATGAGTATGATGTCTACCCATATGCATATACAAGTGACCCTCCCCTTTTTACTAGAACCCCATAAGTTATTACAAGATATTACACACCAAAATGAATTAGAAAAAAAAGTAAAATTACATCTGAAAATTAAGATACAACCAAATAACCTAATTCAGACTGAAGATCTAACAATATGAGATGAACCAACTTCTAAGATCAGATTTCCAAAGCCTTTCTCTTATTTGGGATGTGTCAAAGTTCCCAAGAGCCTCAAGGGGACAACAGGTAGTGCTTACACCCCAAATACATTACAGAATTAGATTATAGTGCGGTGTGGAAGGGCCAACCCTCGAATGTCCAAGTTCAGAGGGAACTCAAGATCCCAAATCAAGGCTCATAGGAGGGGGAAGAACTTAAATTCTAAGAATAAGTGTGAGTGCATAGAGGGTAATTAGGGAAGGCCCTGGCAGGCTGGTGGTCATGCCCAGCAATTAAGAGGGCTGGCACACCCTTGACTAGCCTATTAGCCAAAATTGGGAGTTAGGATCCATTGAGGATCAGGTTCAGACCTGGGCAGCAATTTGGATACTACCAGTCCATGAGCCTTAACTCAACCACATATAAGGGAATAGGGGTATGGGAATTCATAACAAACAGTAGATGCAAAGAGAGAGTGGCATATTCGATTACAGAACATAAACAGCAAAGTAAACAAGAATGTAGAAATTGTAAATGAACACATAGGGGGTGAGGCAGAAAAGTTAATTAGAACATACCAGTTTCAGGGAAAACAGACAAGTAAAACAGTAGTCTTGAGAAGCCAAGTTACAAGCAAATGGTTTCAAAAGATCTTAGAAGGGAGCAGAGTATTGAAATTGCAAGTGAGTAATGTGTGCTCGAGGATTGAACTCAAAGAAGTATTGTATTGTAAGTAGTGTAAGTTGAAAGTGTTGAACTGAAGGTTCAAGGTGTGTAAGTGCAGAAGGGTTGTAGCCCTTTTATAGTGCAGAAAATAAGCAAGAAACGGTAGGTAAATAATATTGAAATCAATCTCCCTTTAATTAAGGGATTCTAATTTCCAACGGGTAAAAGACAATTAAGGAAAGAGTTACTTAGAAATATTTCCCAAACAGTACAATAAAGGGTAAATACATAGAAGTTTTTTCAAGGAAAAATTCCAATGCTACACGGTTTTGTGAAAAATAAGGAAAGGGAATCAATCAAACAGCCAATGAAATCAAAGTTGCAGGCTTTTACTCGAATGAACCAAGTCCGGAATGGGGTAAAAAAAGGTTTAATTTAAAGAAAATCAGTAACAATCAAGTAAACCCCATTACAGGAATTCAGAATCAATTAGTAGTTGACAAACAAAAACCCTTTTTTGAAAGAAAAACTTCTCATATGTAAAGCAGACAAATCAAATAAAAGAGTCGTCATGTTATTTAGAAAAATAGTCTAACATTGAAAGGTTCAGAATCATAAGCAAGAAGGGGTACAAGTCCAATTTACAAACTTCACAATGAGTCTGAGAGTCTAGGGTCCCAAAGTGGAACCCTAACTCGAACACAAAATCAAAATCGCCAAAGGAAACCCTAGATACAAGGGTTTCAAATCGAATCAGACATAGAGATGAGAAGGCGAGCCGTTAAAACAAACTCAGAGGTCTCTTTTAGAGACTGATGAGAAACAAACATACATGATACCAAGAAAGAAGGTTGATTCAAGATCATGAAGAACATATTTGAGAAAACTCGGAACTTAAACAAATTCAGAAGAAAGAGGTGATACAAACTTAAACAAAAGTAAATGAAACATGTTTAGCAAGAACACGCATAGAGTTCGATAAAACAAAATCAAATAACTCAACGGTAAACACATATAGTAAAGAGCAGAGAAAACATAACAAGGATTAATATGTGAGCACAAGAGTAACATATATAGTAGAGAAAGAAAAGTGGAAAGTCAGTACATGCGCAGCAAGAAGAAATCACACGAGCATGATATAGACAAACATACATAAATAAAAGAATAAGAAGAAGAGGAATCAGTAAGATATTTTTTGAAAAAAATCCTTTCAGAAACCCTAAATCGAAGACAAACGATTTTGAAAAAGGAAATTTAGGGAAAACACTTCAAATGTCAAGTAAAGCATAGATACAACATAGATCTAAGCAAACAACAGAGAAAGAACCTCGAATACTTAGGGTTTCGGAGAAACCCTACAAATGAGAAAGTCTCGGAAGATGAATTAGATCCCGGGTTGGAGAGGTCAGAAATCAGGCTCCTGAATCTTGAATATGCCGGAGCAAAGGCCGAAGAGGCCATAGAACCAAAGATCTGAGAAGATCTGAAAGAGGACTGTCGAGGTCAGGTCTCGAAGCTTCGAAAAACCATGGTTTGATGGTGGAGGGAGGTGAGTACCAGCCATCCATGGCCTTAGAAGCCATGGATTCTGGTGAAAGGCGGTCGAAAGGGCGTAGGAGGAGGCTAGGGTTCCGAAGAGTTTTAAGAGAGTTTGAGAGAGTTTGGGATTCAAAGGAGGCGCATAGGTGAAATGAGGGATTAGGGCAGGTCGTTCAGGGTTAAAAAAGGTAAGGGGGTTTATGGCCGTTGATCAAAATGATCAACGACCTGGATCAAAGATAGGAAACGGGCGGATTTTAAATTAGGTCGGGGGACCGGGTTGAAATGTAATTGAGCTGGTCCAAATAGGGGTAGAATTGCGTCAATTTAAGGTTAAAATTGAAATGCAAAAGAGGTTGTAATTGAAATAAAGGGAGGCTAAATGTTAAATGGCTAATTTTTCCCCTTTTATTTTGTAAAAATAGTTAAAATGATTTTAAAAGAAAATTAAAAGTACTAAACTAATTAATAATATATAAATATTAATTTAAAAATACTGGGATCAATTTTATAATAAAAAAATGCTATTAATATTAAAGTAGGCTAAAATTGTAATTATATTCAATTTATTTTTAAAAAAGCCAAATAAATTCGTAAAAAATATACAAAACTTACCTTAACTATATTTTGGTATAAATATGACAATAAAATAAGTTATTCACCAAAATGATAATCTTGGAAATAATTATTAGATTTTTGTATTGCTAAAATGGACAATAAGTTGATTCTTAAAATCTTTAAAAATTGAGAAAAATACTAAAACACTTGGTTATGCTTATATATGCATATATATGTTATTTTGAAAGTATTTTGTATATAAAAAATATATAGGGAAAAATTGGGTATCAATAGTAAGTATGTACCCTCCCGGGAGGCATCTGACTCTCATTTAGTGCCGGAATATGTACCTGACTGACCGGAGAGATTGAGATTGAGATATGAACCTACCCCTTTAAGCTCTCCTACTGCTCAAGATTCAATTCCAATTTCATCTGAGTCATCTGAGGGCTCAATGGAAAGTAGTGACAATGCAACCTCTACTTTACCTACAGCTTCGTCACTAGTGAGGATCCAATGGATGAAGAAATAAGGGAGAGAACCCCAACTCGGGGATGTGGAGAGAAATAGACACCACGAGGTTTGGAAAAGGAGGTTTGTCATTGAGCTGGCATGCCACAAGTTTTGGTAACGGTGGCCTCTAAGGTCGTTTATTATTGAGCGCCAGTTCATAGAGAGGGATCTCCTACCTCACAACCCTAATGTGAAGAGACAATTCATAGAACGACTTGGGTGGGATTAATTCACCATCAGGGTGCCAGAGACAAACGAGCACTTAGTCAAAGATTTTTACGCCAATGTTGCCCACATCAAGAAGGATACCAAAGTGACTAAAGTGATGAACTTGAAAGTGCTTTTCGAAGGGAATGCAGTTAGTGACTACCTAGGCTTTCAGGAGGAATATGAATCATTATACTTAGAAAAGGTAGCATTGGATGAGGTAGACCATCCGTGGTTAGCAAAATATCTGGCACTACCGGGCAGCACCCCAACTTGGTTGACACCAGAGGTTCAAGTTTTGAGGAAGACTTTAAACTTCAAGGCAAAGGGGTGGAAAATTTTTGTATGCAGCAGGCTAGAATCCACTACCCATGAAACCTTTATGCCGGTCTCTCGGACGGTATTGGTGGCATCTATTATGGTAGGATACCCGATCAATGTCGGGAGTGTTATGTTTAGGTTGATCTCTAGGGTGGTCAATGATGGTGACAGATCATAGCCTTGCCAAATTTTCTCACAATGTATTTTGAAGATCAGGCGGTGGAGAAAAGAAGATTTGATGTGAAGATGAAACCAAAAATGCCCTTTACCTAGTATAGCCTAAAGGCCGATGACAACCCTAAAGCCAAGGATCCTAAAGGCAAAGCCACTACTTTTACTGGCCAGTCTGAAGAGCCAGTAGTAGTAGTCACTTCTTCTAAGCCACACTAGATATTGCTCCCAGACCATCTACTTCCATTTCTCTAGTTATCCCCTCATCCTCAGTCTACCTATTGACTGCCCACCATTTTAGCCAAACACTTGCCAGTATTAGCAACTGGATGCAGGCAGCCTAGTTCGTACCCCCACAGCCACAGGTTCCAGCTTCAGTGGAGGAGATTCTCAAGGAGCTCCTAGGCAACCAGAAGAAGCTCCAGGAGAACCAGCAGTTGATATGGGAAGGCATTGATAGAGATGACAAATAAAACAAAGAATCTGAGAAAGACTCGAGCCTCAAAGGAATCTGTAAAGGAGTTCAGGGTAGAAGTGGAGAAGATGAAGGTTGCTGATCATTTTCCATTGAAGCTATGTTGCATGACCCGCCTCTAGCAGCTCAGACTGAGCCAAAGCAGGAGTTGGAGAGGTCACCAAAGATACGGAGAGTGATCCCCCAGGCAGTCGATGCAGTGATTGAGTTGGAGGACCCGTAGGGAGGTTCTTCTAGCCAGCCCTTGGTCTCAAAGTAGCCTCAGGTCCCAGTGCAGGCACAGGTTACAGGGATGCAGTCATAGGTTTCCGAGGAGTCAGAGGACCCAGGGACCCAGGCTCATGATTGCATGCAGATGGAGGACCAATAGGGAGTTTTCTTTACTCTCTATCTTCATTTGTTTTGTTGAGCTTATTTTTGGCTAGTAAGCATTGAGGACAATGCTAGCTTTCATTTGAGGGGTAGCCCTATTTTGATGATGTTGGATTGTAAATATGATACTATTTTTTATTTTATTATGCTTTTTCACTTTTGGGTATGTATATAATTTTATCAGTTTATTTCACTTTTCATATTTTGCATCCTTGATCTGTATATAAAGTTACTTTCTGATGTATAAATTCATTCCCCCTTATGTATATTTCTTTAAATCCCCTATTTTACATATTTAGTTTACTTTTTGCATTTTCTTTCATAGCTTCTTGCTGCATTTTCGCAGCTTTTTATTTTGAGTTTTTGCGTTCAATAAGCCTTTGGTTTTCTTAATGCCACGGTTCTTTCCAAAGGTGGAATTTGTATGAAACGAGTGGCTCTTCCAGATGATGGATGGCATGACAACCTTCTTAAGGGTTTGAGTTTGTTTTTTTTTTGTTATTATGTAAATAGTAGCTAGTGTGTAATAGTGCCTCAAGCAAACCTTCACTTGGGCCTAACACATTTACCTTTGATCTTATGGTCAAAAGCAAATTGGTGTGCATAGGATGGTGAAAGTTGTGACCTTGAGACTCTTGTGTTGGCTAATAATAATCAAGTGGTTTTTCGAGACCATTTGGGTTGCTCAAATCTTAGCTAAGTATGTTATGGGCCCCCAACTCTGTATCTTTAGCAATCCTAGAGCTTGTGTGGTGAGAATTTGAATGGCAAGTCCAAGTCATGTGCCATTAGTCTAGAACTTGCCTTGAATGTTTGTCTAGGAGAAATTCTAAGTGTAGTTTGACTTAAGAAGTGATTATAGTCTCTCCTTGATCCGAATGGTATCTTAAAAACATCCATAGCCTACCAATGATAACATCCCTAGTCAACCCTTTGAGCCATAGCCTTTTTTCTTTCAAAAACCATGTTACAAGCCTTAGCCTGTTCTAAAAAAGACCATCTCTTGGCAATCGATCTTTCCTTAGCACAAGGCAAAAGCATAAGTTAGGGGGGAGAGACGAGGAATGCAACAAAGTGGTTAAATGTACAAAATGAAGAAAAGGAAACGCAGAAAGAAAAAGAAAAAAAAGTCAAAAAGAATGAACAATCTAAAAGAAATGAAGGGATTCAATAAAGCTAAAGAGATGAAAGGTGTGGAAAGTTTATAAAGGAGAAAAAGGTTTGAAATGAACAAGAAAGAGTGACAGTGTGTCTCTCTAACCCCTAAGAAAGAAGTGAATGGCTCAAAGATTGAAGAGAATGTGAGCCAAAATGAAGCAAATGAAGTGCTTAAGGGAAGATGAAACCTACTTAGACCAAATATTTTCTACCCTGAACCAAAAGCCTTCACTGTATCCCCACAAAATCCCTATATGATCTTGAGTTGAATGAAGTTTGCATTAGTGGTGACTCACATAAGGGGCAAGCTTATAGTACTTAGAGCCGGACTTGTGACCTTTCTTTGAGAGAGATGAGTGTGTTTTCCACAATCCTCGTTCTGAGTGCAACAATCTAAAAGTGAGGTCTTGCTTAAGGAAGAGTGAGGAGTATGAGTTTGGATTCCACAATGTCCAAAATGGTAGAAAGAGTTTCCTTGATGAGTTGAGTCAATTCTTGATGCTTTTGTGTCGCACAAAAACCATGGTGTTTAGAAGGTTGAATGTTGTTAATGATTCATTTGAATTGAGAGCAATTGTTAGTCCCAATTGATGCTATATGAGGTCACTTTAGGTCAGTTGAATTTTCTTGGTTTTATTCTTAAGGAGGTGGGACTTATTTTGTTTACTTGAGGACAAACAAAAGCTTAAGTTTGGGGGAGTTGATAACTAGGGCTAGTTTATTTTATACTCCTTTTTACTTTATTTTTGGATTAAAAATGTATACAAATAGTTCCAAAAGCTTACATGTTGCACTTGTTTGCAGGGTTTGGTCAAAAAAAGTGATAAGAAGTCAAAACCAGCTCAAAAAGGCGTGAAAGTTGCACAAGTACCAAGAACAAGTCAAAGAACTGCTGCAACATAAAATCCATTGCAGTTGCAACAGACCTACCATGGTCACGGTCCATTTAGTGCGATCCCTGGTGGGTAAGTTCAAAGAGGTGCATTCCTGGGGTTCTAAGCAGTGTGGTCCGCGAAATATTCATCGCGGCCACGGTAGCCTCAACGCGGCTGCAGTCCATTTGTTGCGGTTTGCAGAGAGGGGATTTAGAGAGCCCAGGATTTCAGAAGTTTCAAGACACCGTGGTTGTAGTCCATTTGTTGCGGTCCACGGTGAAACCACTGCGGCCGCGGTGCATTTTATGCGATCTGTAGTGGCCAGATTCCGAGTATGAGAAGTGAAGCCAAAAAGCCTCACCGCGGCCGCGGTGCATTTTCCTCAGTCCGCGGTACCTCCGTCAGAGGTATTTTTGTCCAGAAAATTCGGCCTTGTATAAATGTTTCTTTTTGAGATATTTAGGGTACCTTTGTTTTAGCTGAGCACGTGAACGGCGGTTTTAGCCTATTTTGAGTAATTTTATAGTTGGTTTAACATTGAATCTCAAATATTAGCTTGTAATTATACTTTATGGGTTGTTCTTCATCTCAATATCTGATTTATTCTATTATTATGAGTAGCCAGACCCATTAGCTAGGGTTGTGGCTCAACCCTAGTGTGGGTATTTGATGGGTATTTTATATTAAGGATTAGATGTTTATGGGTGGTGGCTATTTTGACTAATTTGTGTTTTACATATTGCATTAGTGGTTGCAAACACTAATTTGTGCCTTTTTAACTTGGGCACTTCTTGAGAAAGAGAGCTTGAGTCTAGGAAAATCATTCCAACAAGGAATTGGGCGTAGTTATGTAAGGCCCGGAAAAACCTCGCTAAGTAATTTAGGATTTTGTGCTGCCACGTAGGCTAATTATAATATTTTGTGTGCTATTAACATGGAGGGAATCAATTGGACTTGGTAAATAAGCGTACGAGTCTTATGGTAAGTAATTTGGGGCCCAAGGAAAGGCCTGAGCCTAAGCCAAATGGGAAAACTTCATAATAGGCTAAGATTCCAAATGAGTTTGCATAAGTACTAACTTTGAACGAGTATATCTAAATATGTATAAGGTTTTATGTGATTAAAAACCTTTCATATGAAAGGTGTTTGAGTCTAGTTTCCAACGCTTCAAATCGTTCATCATTTGGACATTCCTACATAAAGATATAATCAAATTACCAAAGGCTGGAAAAATGCAATCGCAAAAACCATTATGCGGTCCACATAACCGATCTACGATCGCAAAGCTGGTCGCAGAGTGGACCAGTGTAGCCCAGTTTTGGGCACCGAGTTTTGTAATGCGTTTGTGGCCATCATACCCATTCTGTGGTGCATTATGTGATCGCAGACCCAAATTTGGAGGGTTAATCTTCTTATTTTCATGACCTGGCCCCATTTTAATATATAGGCTTTGGGGTTCATTTTGGGGTGATTTCTTGAGAATTCTAGAGAGAGGTGAGAGCATTTTAGAGAGAGAAGGGGGAACCCGACATTCAAATCATCCAATCTTGCATCGATCTTCAAGAATCAAAGAACTCAATCTCAAATTCTTCATCTAAGAGGTAAGGCTCTATACACTAGACTTTAATTTTGAGTTTTGGGTATAAGATGGAATTATTAAGGTATGATTCTTGGATTTAATATCATTATGTATACTTGCATGTACAAATTAGGTTTGTGGGAAGATTGTTGAACATAAATAAGTAGAGATTGGGTTGGGGAATGAAGGAAACCTTGTGAAGAGATTTGAAATCAAGATGCTCAACTAGTATTTGATAAAATGCTCAAATGAGCTAAAACCATGAATACCTTCCTAATTTGTGTTCAATTTTGTTTTGTCTCAAAGTGGATTGGGATTGCTAGAAATTCTGGAATGTCGTAGTAACTTAAGGAAAACCTAAACAAGGTATGTATGGCTAAAACCTCGTCATTTAGAAATTGAGCTTCATCGGTGTTTGTGAGAATATGGTAAGATTAAATTTGAATTGGTGCATTGATTGTTATTTTACATGGATTGGTGTTGTAACCTTATATGTGTGAAAAATGTGTCTCAACGTGATCAATGTGCTACCTTGATAACTTGAAAGGGGCAAGGATATGAATTATGTATTGAAATGCTTAGACGTTAAATCGAGATTGAAGTTGCATATATTGTGCCATCTATGTGAAGTCTAATCCATGCTTACAATTTAAATTGCTCTTGTGAGCACCTACTGTCCTAAATGGCAAAGCTAATATTGAAATTCGGAATAATGTAAAAATGCGGCCTAGTACCAAGAATTATGTGATAAGTTGTGGCCCCAAGTGCATATGAAATGATATATGTGAATTGAATTGATTAATGAGAAGGGAAAAATGCCTTGGTAAGGCGGCCGAGCCGATCGGGCCGAGGTCGGACTCCGCTCTAGATAGTGGTGGTGTTGTGAATGAATTCTAGAAAAAGGAAAAATAAGATTGTAATTGAAATGTATGTCTCAAATGAGGCAACCTAGATTATCGGGTCGAGATCGGACTCTGCTCAAGGTAGCGGTGTTATTGGAAACAAATGAGGAATAGTATGGAATGCCCAAACTAAAAGCTATGGAAATATGATGTGAAAGTTGTATGATTCCTTTCTTTGATAATGTGGTGAACGTTTAAAGTGTCGACTTATACTTATGATTTCTTATTCTTGTATGAAAGTTCTTTCTAACTAGATGGTGTTTAGTTATACATACTAGTGCTATTCGATGGCACTAACATCCCTTTTGCCAGGGGCGCTACGTCTTTAAATGGATGTAGGTGTTTCTATGGCAGGCAGTGTTGGTCGTAGCTAGTGCCGTATCATCCCTTCAGCTGACTTGGTGAGACCCACTTCGTTTCGGGGTCCTGTTTTATCTGTTTATTATGTACTTTATATTTGAGGTATAGACGGAGCCTTATTACCGGCATTTCCATATTACATTACTCTTCAGTTGTGTAGAGGCTCCGTAGACGGGTTATGGGTAGTGTCGGGTATTGGAATTAAAGTAGAAATATTGATGTTTGGAAAATATTTATAAAACTTGTAATATTTTGATAATTATAATTTAAGCTGCTAATGGAAAAGAAATAGAAGTTGTTAATGAAATACTTACTAAGTATGATTAATGGAGTCCATCTCCTATTTATTCATGGACTAGTTTGGGGAGAGTGAAACCTAACAAGCTTGCTCAGTCGGGTTTACTCGGTTGAGCGTCGG
Organism: Nicotiana glauca; assembly: GCA_026770625.1. Lineage (NCBI taxonomy): Eukaryota > Viridiplantae > Streptophyta > Magnoliopsida > Solanales > Solanaceae > Nicotiana > Nicotiana glauca. Next base: position 47,179 of record MU744028.1, on the reverse strand, counting down.
TCGTGCTCCTCGGTTTTTGGGGCATGACAAACTTGGTATCAGAGACAGGGTTTACAGTGTCCTAGGATGTCTCAGAGCCGTGTCTAGTAGAGTCCTTCATATCGGTGTGTAACCGACCACATCCATAAGTTAGAGCCTATTCTGACATTTAGGAATTTCACCCTTCTTTGATACTCCAGATTGTGCAGTAGAGCTCAAGATTGGGAGCAAATTTCCATTCTACGTCTTAATCCTAAGATGATTAATTCATGATTTTGGAAGCATAAAGGAGGAAATTCCCCCACCATTGAATATAAGGGAGATTACCCAAGCGTTTGTTAGGAGAATGTATCGAGCCATGGAGGGATTGGTAGAATTTGTTTCTAAGGGGAGTACCTTGTTCCTATTAATGTCTCTGCACTACCAGATCATGTAGTATATCAGTATGTTACCTACGTACGTTAAGGATGTGGAGTCTAGGAGTATCAGTTAAGCTATTGCCCTACCAACCTAAAGTCATTAAGTGAGTCAAACCAAAATTTCTACTTGTTGATTATTGTCACGACCCAACCCCCGGTCGTGATGGCGCCCAACACATTGCTAGGCAAGCCCGACCATTCAACAATTCCAACTTATGATGATTCATGAACTCAAACACAGATATTAAATTACTAAGCCATTTTATCAAAAGACTAGAAATACTGAGTAATATACGGAAGTCTAACAAGATACTGAAACATAAACCCAAACAGGATCCGGTGTCACGACCATGAGCCTCTAATACAGAGTGTCATCCTACAACAAGATTGTTTAAGAGAAGCAGAATAATGAAAGATAGGGATAAGAGGGAAGGATCAAGGCTGCGAATGCCATGCAGCTACCTCGATGCTCCCGAATAATGCTGCTCGGCTAAACAGGTCCTCCCTCAGCCTGTGATGCACCTAGATCTGCACACAAGGTGCAGGGAGTAAAGTGAGTACTCTGACTTAGTGAGTAATAAACATAAATAATGGCTGAAGAAAGAAATCAGTGAAAACCACAAGGCAAACAATAACCGGCAGTACCAAACCTTTAACAGTAAAACCAACAAGTCAATGAGATAATAGAACAGAAAGAACTATGACAAGTAAGGCAGGTGAGTAATAATGCATGGATGCAATGCAATGCATATACCGGTACACTCAGGTACCCACTGCGGCGTGCAGTCCGAGCCATCCATATATTTATCATCGACGACGCTCACTGGGGGTGTGTACAGACTCTGGAAGGGCTCCTACAGCCCAAGCGCAAAGAATCAAGCCATCTCGTGCCACCAACCAGGCCCTTGGCCTCAATATCATATAATACTGCTGCAACGTGTAGACCGAGCCATCCATATATCCAGAAATCACTAAAAGCCCTTCGGGCACTTTTAAATCGGTAAATCACAGCCTAAAATATCATTTAAAATATCATTTGAGTTTTCAAATTTATAAAAACGGGCTGAGTTTGCAAAATAGTACTTAAAACCTTGGAATGAGGTTAAACAATATGCAAAGTATGCAAAATCGGTGATATCAATCCCTGAAGGATTCAAATAGCCAGCACGAAGCCCAAATGCAATAGTCAAATCCAAGTAACGAGGATTCCCAACAAATTGTAGTAGAAAAACACAGTAAAACATCACCGGGACGGACCAAGTCACAATCCCCAATAACAAACAACCCCGCACTCGTCATAGAGCACGTGCCTCGCCTCAATATAGCGTTAGGATGTGGAATTCCGGGGTTTCAAACCCTCAGTTCATCATTTACACCTATTACTCACCTCAAGCCGGCCCAAAGTCTAGCTCGCTATGCCTTTTCCTCTCGAATCGACCTCCTCGCGCATAAAATCTGATCAAAACCACAAGGAATACATTACAATAGGCTAAGGGAATATAACCTAATCGAAAAGACTCGAAAAACATCGAAAATCACAAAGTTGGCAAAACCCGAGCCCCGGGCCCACTTCTCGAAAAATTACAAAATTCACATCATCGGATTCCTCGTCTCTCCACGAGTCCATACATATCAAATTTACCAAAATCGGAGTCCATTTGGCCCCTCAAATCACTATTTTAAACTCTCTTAAGTTCAAGCCATAAACTGCCATTTTTGACCTTTGATTCCTTGATTATTCAGTTTAAATCCATGTTTTTACACCATAAAATCGTATTCTAAATCTTCTTCAAAATCGCCTCAAACTTCTCAAAGTTCAAAGTCCAAAATGTTGTTCTTTCAAAAATTAGCGAAGAAGACTATTTCACTTAACTGCCCAGGCATTCCGCTTCTGCGGAGATAGCGTCGCTTCTGCGACTTCCGCATCTGCGGTCCACGTCCGCTTCTGCGGACTTTCACTTAAGGACCGTACAGCTTCCGCGATCCCCATTTCGCATCAGCAAGACCGCCTATGCGGTCCTAACTTCCACTTCTGCAGAACCTGACAAGGGCCAAGTTTCTGCTTCTGCACCATCCATTCCGCTTCAGCGAGACTGGACTGCACCTGCGGTCCCTTAACCGCAGGTGCGAAGACACCAGATACCAGCAATATAACATGCAACAAATTTCAAAAATTCTCTGTTTAACCACCCGAACTCACCCCGAGGCCCCCGGGACCTCAACCAAAAGCACAGACATGGTCCAATACCCTATTCAAACTTGTTCCAATCTTAAAAACACATCCAACAACACAAAAGTCCTCATTTCTCATCAATTTCAAGCCTAAGTTCTTCAAATTCTTCCGAAATTCACATTCAATCAAAAACCCAACTAAATCACCTCTGAATCATCTGAAATTTTTCACACACATCCAAAATCACCTAATGAAGCTACTTCAACTCTCAAAATTCCATTCCGACCCCCGGATCAAAATCTCACCTACCAACCGGAATTCGCCAAAATACTAACTTTGCCAATTCAAGCCTAATTCTACACTGGACCTCTAAAATCAATTCCGATCGCACTCCTAAGTCACAAATCATCCCCCGAAGCTGACTGAATTACCGAAAATCACATCTGAGCCCTCTAACTCATTAGTCAACATCCGGTTGACTTTTCCAATATAAGCCTTCCTTAAAGAGACTAAGTGTCTCATTTTCTACCAAAACCAAACCAATTCAACTCTAACTCACCAAATGCCGATAATGAAACATGAAGAAGCAATAAATGGGGAAAACGGGGTGGTAACACATGAGATGACGGATCGGGTCGTCACATCCTTCCCAACTTAAACAAGCGCTCGTCCTCGAGCGGGTCAAGAAACATACCTGAAGCCTCAAATATGTGAGGATATCAGCTCCGCATCTCCTGCTTGGTCTCCAAGGTAGCCTCCTCTACGGGCCAACCCCTCCACTGCAATTTCACCGAAGCTATATCCTTTGATCTCAACTTGCGAACCTGACGACCCAAAATAGACATTGGCTCCACATCATAGGTCAAATCATCATCCAACTGAAACGTGCTGAAGTCTAACACATGAGATGGGTCCCCAACATACTTCCGGAGCATAAAAACATGGAATATCGGATGAACCCCCGACAAGCTAGGTGGCAACACAAGCATATAGGCCACCTCCCCAATCCTCCTAAGTACCTCAAAAGGCCCAATGAATCGCGGACTCAACTTCCCTTTCTTCCCAAACCTCATAACGCCCTTCATGGGTGAAACCTTCAACAAGACCTTCTCGCCACCATATAAGATACATCTCGAACCTTCCGGTCTGCATAACTCTTCTGACGCGACTGAGCTGTACGAAGTCTCTCCTGGATCACTTTCACCTTCTCTAAGGCATCCTGGACTAACTCTATCCCCAATAGTCTAGCCTTGCTGGGCTCAAACCAACCAACCAAAGATCTACACCGTCTCCCATATAAGGCCTCATACGGCGCCATCTAAATATTGGATTGATAGTTGTTGTTGTAAGCAAACTCTGCAAGTTGCAAGAACTCAGCCCAAGAACCTCCAAAATCAATAACACAGGCAGGTAACATGTCCTCCAATATCTGAATAGTACGCTCGGACTGCCCGTTCGTCTGAGGATGAATTGTTGTGCTCAGCTCCACCTGTGTACCCATCTCTCGCTGAAAAGTCCTCCAAAACTGGGAAGTGAACTGAGTACCCCTATCTAAGATAATAGAATCCAGGACCCCATGCAATTGAATAATCTCCCGGATGAAAATCCCTACCAGCCGCTCCGAAGAATAGGTAGTACACACCGAAATGAAGTGCGCGGACTTGGTCAGCCGATCCACAATCACCCAAATCGAATCAAACTTCCTCGAGGTACGAGGGAGACCACTTACAAAATCCATAGTAATCTTCTCCCACTTCCACTCTGGAATATCCATCCGCTGAAGTACACTACCGGGCCTCTGATGCTCATATTTGACCTACTGACAGTTGAGACGCCGAGCTACATAATTCACAATATCTTTCTTCATTCTTCTCCACCAGTAGTGCTGCCTTAATTCCTGATACATCTTCGCGGCACCTGGATGAATGGAATACCGCGAGCTGTTGGCCTCCTCTAATATCAACTCTCGAAACCCATCCACGTTGGGCACGCAAATCCGGCCCTGCATCCTCAACACGCCATCATCATCAATAGACATATCTCTGGCATCACCATGCTGGACCCTATCCTTAAGTACAAGCAAATACGGATCATCATACTGGAGCTCTCTAATGCGGTCATACAAGGAAGACCGAGAAACCACACAAGCCAACATACGACTAGGCTCTGAAATATCTAACCTCACCATCCGATTGGCCAAAGCCTGGACATCAACTGCAAAGGGACTCTCCCCAACTGGAATGTATGCAAAACTACCCATACTCACCGCTTTCCAGCTCAAAGCATCGGCCACTACATTGGCCTTCCCCGGATGATACAGAATGGTAATATCATAGTCCTTGAGTAACTCAAGCCACCTCCGCTGCCTCAAATTAAGATCCTTCTGCTTGAACAGATGTTGAAGACTACGATGATCAGTGAATACCTCACAAGATACTCCATATAAGTAGTGCCTCCAAATCTTCAAAGCATGAACTATGGCAGCCAACTCTAAATCATGTACAGGGTAGTTCTTCTTATGGGGCTTCAACTGACGAGAAGCATATGCAATAACTCTACCCTCCTGCATCAACACACATTCGATCCCAACTCTCGAAGCATCACAATACACCATGTAAGAACCTAAAGCTGATGGCACAACCAACACTGGAGCTGTGGTCAAAGCTATCTTGAGCTTCTAAAAGCTCTCCTCACACTCGTCCAACCATACAAATGGTGCACCCTTCTACGTCAACTTGGTCAAGGGCGAAGCAATAGATGAAAAACCTTGGACAAACCAGCAATAATAGCCCGCCAAACCGAGGAAACTCCGAATCGCTGTGGCTGAGGATGGTCTAGGCCAACTCTGCACCACCTCTATCTTCTTGGGGTCAACCTGAATACCATCACAGGACACCACATGCCCCAGGAAAGCCACAGAACCAAGGCAAAACTCACACTTGGAGAACTTTGCATAAAGCTTCTCCTCCCTCAATCTCTATAATATCACTCTCAAGTGTTGTGTGTGCTCCTCCTGGCTACGCGAGTACACCAGGATGTCATCAATAAAAACAATCACAAATGAATCCAGATACGGCCGAAACACACTGTTCATCAAGTGTATGAACGCTGCTGGGGCATTGGTCAACCCAAAGGACATAACCAAAAACTCATAGTGCCCATATCTAGTCCTGAAAGCAGTCTTGATAATATCCAAATCCTAATCTTCAGCTGGTGATAGCCTGAACGGAGATCAATCTTGGAGAATACCTTTGCCCCCTGAAGCTGGTCAAATAAATCATCAATACGGGGCAGAGGATACTTATTCTTCACTGTCACTTTGTTCAATTTCCTGTAGTCAACGCACATTCTCATTGTGACATCCTTCTTCTTCATGAATAAGACCGGTGCACCCCACAGTGACGCACTCGGATGAATGAACCCCTTATCTAGGAGTTCCTGAATTTTATCCTTTAGTTCTTTCAACTCCACTGGTGCCATGCGATACGGAGAAATAGAAATTGGCTGAGTGCCCAGTACCAGATCAATACCAAAGTCAATGTCCCTTTCCAGCAGCATGCCCGGCAGGTCTGCTGGAAACACATCAGGGAAATACCTCAAAACGGGAACAGAATCAAGACTAGGAGTCTCAACTCCAACATCTCTCACAAAAGCCAAATACGGTAGACAACCTTTCCCAACCATCCAATGGGCCTTTAGAAAAGAGATCACCCTGCTAGGAACATAGTCAGTCATACCACGCCACTCAATCCTCGAAACACCCGGTATGGCCAATGTGACCGTCTTAGCATGACAGTCTAGAATAGCATGGCACGGAGATAGCCAATCCATGCCCAGAATAACATCAAAATCTACCATGCTCAACAGCAACAAGTCAACTCGGGTCTCCAGACCCCCAATAGTCACTAGACAAGACTGATACCACCAGGGTAGATACAAGCACAGGTAAAGCAAGACACCTACGGGTCGTACCCAGATAATGGGCAAAATATAAAGATGCATAAGAGTAGGTAGAACCAGGATCAAATAAGACAGAGGCATCATTGTGGAAGACTAAGATAGTACCTGTGATAACAGCATCTAATGCAAGGGCACCCCTCCTGTCTGGGAGAGCATAGAATCAAGCTTGGCCACCGCCAGATCGGTCTCCACCCCTAGGGCGGCCCCTGGCTGCCTGGCCCCCACCCCTACCTGACTGGGAGGGTGCTGAAGTAGATGGAGTAGAAGACGAGGGCTGATCCCTCTGCTGAAACCGACCACCACGACATCGAGGACACTTCCTCTTCATATGGCCAAACTCACCGCACTCGTAGCAACTACCTGGTGCTAGAGAAGGGGACTGAAGGGAGCCCCTCGCTGCAGAAGAAACCTGGGCTAAAAAGGCATGAGAAGAGCTCTGTGCGGGAAGGGCACTAAGTGAATGCTGGCCCTGCTGGAATCCCTGATAACTACGGCCTGAAGAAGCCCCACTATACTCTAGGCGAGCTGACTAAGGAGGCCTAAAGGAACGACCTCTACCATTCTAGAACTGGCCCCTAGACGGAGCACCACTGAAACTGCCTGAACCCCGAGGCCTCTTGGCCTCTTGGCCTCCCTCTCCTCACACTCCCTACGGCGAACCGTCTCAACATTACGAGCAATATCAACTACCTCCTCAAACGAGGCACCCAAAACCCTCTCTCTAGTCATCAAAATGCGGAGTGAATAGTTGAGGCCATCCACGAACCTCCTAATCCTCTCCCGATCTGTCGAGATCATCCAAGTAGCATGACGGGCTAGCTGTGAAAATCTTATCTTGTACTAGGTCACAGACATGTCCCCCTGAGTCAACCACTCAAACTGACGATGCAGCTCCTCCCTATGAGACTGTGGTACATACTTCTCCAGAAAGAGAGTGGAGAACTACTACCATGTAAGGAGTGCTGCACCAACAGGCCTACGCCTCTCAAAATCCTCCCACCATGTAAATGTAGGCCCTGAGAACTGGAAAGTAGTAAAAGCCACTCCACTCGACTCCAAAATCCCTACGGTACGAAGCATACGCTGGCACTTATCAAGAAAACCCTGGGCATCCTCGCCCTCATCACCACTGAACATCGGAGGCTGGAGCCTACCGAACCTCTCAAGACGACGCTGCTCATCGTCTGGCATAGCTGGAACCACATAGTCTTGAGCTAGTGCAACTGGTGCAACTGGGGCAATTGGCTGAGCTGGGGCTGCTCCTGGTGTCTGCAATCACTGAACAACCTGCTTAGGTGTGCAAGCAGCAGGGGTCTGATGACCTCCCACAGTCTGTGAAGTAGCCGCTGCAGTAGTGGCTGAGACAGCCTGAGCCAGGCCAGTGCAAAATGGATAGTATCTGCGCCAAGGCCTCCTGGAGACCCGGAATCACAATGGTCACTGTCGGTGCCTGAACAGGTGCTGCTGGAGCATCTACAGCTGGAGGCTGGTACTGAACTGGGGCAGCTGGTGGATCAACAGGTGCTGCCCTCGCTGGTCTACCTCGACCACGACCACGACCACAACCACGACCGCATCCACGGCCTCTAGTGGGTGGTACTGGTGGTCGTCCGTCACGTCCAGTAGCACGGGTTCTCGCCATCTACAAGAGAATAGAATACAGAAGTTTAGTTCTCAGATCAACAAAGTCGCACGACAAGAATTTCAAGAATATCAAGTTTTTCCTAAAGGTTTTGCAGCCTCTCGAGGATAAATATAGACGTCTCCATACCGATCCGCGAGACTCTACTAAACCGGCTTATGATTCGTGAGACCAAGTAACGTAGGCTCTAATACCAACTTGTCACGACCTAACCCCCGGTCGTCATGGCGCCCAACACATTGCTACGCAAGCCCGACCATTCAATAATAATCCCAACTCATGATGATTCATGAACTCAAACACAGCTATTAAATTACTAAGCCATTTTATCAAAAGACTAGAAATACTGATTAATATACAAAAGTCTAACAAGATACTGAAACATAAACCCAAACAGGATCTGGTGTCACTACCATGAGCCTCTAATATAGAGTGCCATCTTACAACAAGACTGTCTAAGAGAAGCAGAATAATGAATGATAGGGATAGCAGGAAAGGATCAAGGCTGCGAACGCCATGCAGCTACCTCGATGCTCCCGAATAATGCTGCTCAGCTAAACAGGTCCTTCCTCAGCCTTTGATGCACCTAGATCTGCACACAAGGTGCAGGGAGTAAAGTGAGTACTCCGACTTAGTGAGTAATAAACATAAATAATGGTTGAAGATTAGAAATCACTGAAAAACACAAGGCAAACTATAACCGATAGTACCAAACCTTTAACAGTAAAACCAAAAAGTCAATGAGATAATAGAACAGAAAGAACCATGACAAGTAAGGCAGGTAAGTAATAATGCATGGATGTAATGCAATGCATATACCGGTACACTTAGGTACCCACGGCAGCGTGCAGTCCGAGCCAACCATATATTTATCGTCGACGGCGCTTACTGGGGGTGTGTACAGACTCCGGAGGGGCTCCTATAGCACAAGCGCAAAGAATCAAGCTATCTCGTGGCGCCAACCAGGCCCTTGGCCTCAATATTATATAATACTACCGCGACGTGCAGCCCGAGCCATCCATATATCCAGAAATCACTATAAGCCCTTCGGGCAATTTTAAATCAGTAATTCATAGCCCAAAATATCATTTAAAATATCATTTGAGTTTTCAAATTTAGAAAAACGGGATGAGTTTGCAGAATAGTACTTAAAACCTTGGAATGAGGTTAAACAATATGCAAAGTATGCAAAATCGGTGATATCAATCCCTGAAGGATTCAAATAGCCGGCACGAAGCCCAAATGAAACAGTCAAATCCAAGTAACGAGGATTCCCAACAAGTTCTAGTAGAAAAACACAGTAAAACATCACCGGGACAGACCAAGTCACAATCCCCAATAACAAACAACCCCGCACTCATCATAGAGCGTGTGCCTCACCTCAATATAGCATTACGATGTGAAATTCTGGGGTTTCAAACCCTCAGTTCATCATTTACACCTATTAATCACCTCAATCCGGCCCAAAGTCTAGCTCGCTATGCCTTTTCCTCTCGAATCAACCTCCTCGCCCATCAAATCTGATCAAAACCACAAGGAATACATTACAATAGGCTAAGCGAATATAACCCAATTGAAAAGACTCGAAAAACATCAAAAATCACGAAGTTGGCAAAACCTGAGCCCCGGGCCCACTTCTTGAAAAATTACAAAATTCACATCACCGGATTCCTCGTCTCGCCACGAGTCCATACATATCAAATTTACCAAAACCGGAGTCTATTTGACCTCTCAAATCCCTATTTTAAACTCTCTTAAGTTCAAGCCCTAAACCATCATTTTTTACCTTTGCTTCCTTGATTATTCAGTTTAAATCCATGTTTTTACACCATAAAATCGTATTCTAAGTCCAAGAATCCATACCTGATTAAAGCCCTCGAAACCCTCTTCAAAATCGCCTCAAAGTTCTCAAAGTTCGAAGTCCAAAATGTTGTTCTTTCAAAAATTTGCGAAGAAGACTATTTCACTTAACTGCCCAGGCATTCCGCTTCTACAGAGATAGCGTCGCTTCTGCGACTTCCGCATCTGCTGTCCACGTCTGCTTCTACGGATTCACTTAAGGCCCCTACCGCTTCTGCGTTCCCCCATTTCACATCAGCGGGACTGCCTATGCAGTCCTAACTTCCGCTTCTGTGGAACCTGACAAGGGCCAAGTTTTCGCTTCTGTGCCATCCATTTTGCTTCAGCAAGACCGCACCAGTGGTCCCTTAACCGCAGGTGCGAAAACACCTGATACCAGCAATATAACATGCAACAAACTTCAAAAACTATCCGTTTACCCACCCAAACTCACCCCGAGGCCCCCGGGACCTCAACCAAAAGCACAGACATGGTCCAATGCCCTATTCAAACTTGTTCAAATCTTAAAAACACATCCAACAACACAAAAATCCTCATTTATCATCAAATTAATGCCTAAGTTCTTCAAATTCTTCCGAAAGTCACATTCAATCAAAAACCCAACCAAATCACCTTTGAATCATATGAAATTTTGCACACATATCCAAAATCACCTAACGAAGCTACTGCAACTCTCAGAATTTTATTCCGACCCCCGGATCAAAATCTCACCTACCAACCGGAATTCGCCAAAATACTAACTTCTCCAATTCAAGCCTAATTCTACACTAGACCTCCAAAATCAATTCCGATCGCACTCCTTAGTCACAAATCATCCCCAAAGCTAACCGAATCACCGAAAATCACATCCGAGCCCTCTAACTCATTAGTCAACATCCGGTTGACTTTTCCAATATAAGCCTTCCTTAAAGAGACTAAGTGTCTCATTTTCTTCCAAAACCAAAACAATTCAACTATAACTCACCAAATGCCGATAATGAAACATGAAGAAGCAATAAATGGGGAAAATGGGGTGGTAACACATGAGACGACGGATCGGGTCGTCACAATTATGTACATCCATATTGAAGAATTCTCATAAACATGGTCTTAACAAGGTGTTAAATAAGAAAACATTGCATGTATCGAGTCTTTGAACGAGACGCATTATTCATGAATCCGCTCTATTACAAATCCTCTTATTTACATTCTTGTGGAATTAAGTTCTATAATTGTATCCTTGAATGGAGTTATGACTCTAGGATTAATACTTCCGACTTGCATTTCCTAAATTCTTAACAAGGGACTATACCTGATAAATTTCTTACAGAATATTTTACTGAAATGGACAACATCTGCCCACTTGTGCCTATGCATACGTCGTCATAAAGTTTACCTATGTGGTATCGAGTTCCACGTAAAGCATCCTAGTGTTACGATCCTTCTCGAGTCACTCTTTTTCTCAGTTGTGTATATGGCTTATATGGTTTGAACAAGTCAATCTATTCTCTTGCGAATATCATCATGAAAGCTTCTCACTATCTAGTAATATAAGAGCATACCTTAACACATATCACATGAGTGCATGTCAATCAAAATGGTCACCTTGTGCATAAAGTCTCTCTGAAAATTGAGATCCTCACATCCCCGCCATAGGAAGATCTTGTGTCACCATAACTTTCGTGTCCACATGGGACATCCCACAGTAAGTAGCTCTCTTTATCCTAGTATTGTGGTTGCTCATGGCGTGGTCGTATATTGCAGTTGGGAGGTAATATAGCAGAAGCATGCCCAGCTTATAACAAATGTTTATTTTCTCTTTACACCTCCACAACATGTGTTAATTGTGTTCCTTAGTTAGTGAATTCATTGTGCTAGTTTCTAAATACTTGTTCGATAACTAGGAGAGAACATATTCTTGTATGTGTCATTATAACACTTCCTTTCTCGTAAGGACCTTTACTAGGCTCTCTGTCAAGACCAAGTTCACCTTTGGATGTTATCTTATCATAACACAACGTCTGTTTCTCTTGTCTTTCTATCTTTCATTAGCATCTAGGTATTTCTCAAGTCAAAATCCATGGAGAACTCATTATGAACATCTGCAAATCTTCCATAATTATTTTATACTACCTTATTGGGTTCCCACCTCACTTCAAGTTCATTAAGGGTTGAAAGCATGTCGCAATTGCTGAGATTGAATGATCTCGTTTCGATAATGGATTATCTACACATGTGCTAGTCCAACAATCTGGTTATCAGTCTAACTCTCGCCTTTGGTTTTGGGTTGACCAAGGAGCAATACACCTAGTAACACAATCGTATGCCAAAACTTTTCTCTTAATCAAGTCTTTTAGCGTCTCTCAATTTGGCTGGTAATAGTTGGTTGTGTAGAAGTGTGGTATAATGCATCATTATGAAGTTGAGTTGCTAAACATAATTGGACTTTTGAAATCTGGAGCTATACATCACGTGACTACATACAAAGATCTGCTTTAAAAAAAATGTAGCTTCTCGTAATCGCCTTATATTACCACCACTCCTAGTGGTTAAAATGTAAAGGTTACTTCCATAAGGCTCTCTCATTTTCTTTTCATTTGTCTTGCATCATGTGTTGTCTACCCGTAATCTTCAATGCGATATTATCTCAATGTCTTGTCTAGTTATCCAAGTATATGATCTAATTTAATTAACCTCACTTTTATGTACTCTATAAGCGCTCTGAGAGTGGGCAAATTTCCCCTTTTCTACAAATTTCTAATGTCTTCAACTCTGTTTAAGCTTGTTGTTTCCAAGCAGTGCTCTAAGTTGTGCTGCCTTACTATCTATTTTCATCTGGTAACTCTCCTCGTGAATCTAATTTTATGCCTTATGGTGTCAAGGTTCGGGGTATGTCCCTCTTGTTTGAATAAAAAGATATTGCTTGCACTCCTTATGAGATTTTCTCCTAAACAATCATCTACCTGCTCTACTTGTCCATGTGACTAGGTAACCTAGATTACTTTTACCCGATAAATACATTAATACGTCTCATTCTTTCAAACTTATCCATGTGGGCACTTTGAGGCCTTGTTTTATACCAACTCGTAATGGTTTTAAGTACTTTCTTTCCATTGTTGATGATTTTGTAGGACTACGAGGGCTTGTCTCTTGGGTTTCGAAAAGTAATGATTTTCCTTAAAGTTCAAGATTAAATTGCCATGATTTCAAAACAAAGTGTATACCCTTTTCAAAAGTCTTAAATGGGTTGAATTGGATGGGTTACGTGGCCTTCTGCTTACTCGACTTCTAAAATAGTTGACTATATCATTGTCATGTGAGGGGCGTTTTGCTACCCTTGGTATTCCACCTCCTAGGGTGGATAGGAGTGTCATTTGTCTTTCTCCCCGGAGCATCATGTTAACCATTAGAACGCCTCTAACCAATACATGATTTCGTCCCAACATTTAGATGTCCTAGCTATGTGGTTTTACTCGTGAAAGGTTGAGATTAGATGCCTTCAGATTTTTGCACATATCATGAGCATATTTATTTGGAAGACCAGTCGTCGCATCTTTAGTTCTCTCATATAGGGTCAATTATCAGGAAGGGTTAAGCTGTTTCAAACATGATAATCCCATAAGTGTTCAACCTCTTTTCATCCTCATGGGTGTGTGGCATAGATTCCTTTTGTGAGTTAACGTTAAGAGTGTAATTCAACTTCATGTATTTTGAAACCCATATCGCATTCAAGGTGCCAAAGCATTCTCATTCTTGATAACTTGATTTTCCCTACACTCCAGGAGATGACTGGGTCATGTACTTGAATATTCCTCCTTAATGATTCATATTGCCGATGTACTACTTACCCTTATGCCTCATTTGTCAAATAATTGATGTCGTCACAGTGATTAACCATGTTAGCATTGTTAGTAGTACTTTTCATGTCCCTTAGCATATAACCTTAGAAAGTACTCTGCTCAGTGCATTAATGAATTCCCGGATAACTCCAGCCCAATCTTGAACTCTGTGTTCCTCATTGCATTAAATTTATTAGGTATTGAAGGTCCAAACATGTCAAATGGGGATCATCCCCGTTTGATCACATATATTTGATAGGTAGTTTTATGGCCAGTTTATGATTACACATCTTAGAGTAATCGTGAAGGTCACCATGAGTTTAGTTTGGGTGATCGCATATAAATTTATAATTCAGGAGGGTGAACCGGTTATTCTCAAAATTTTCCCCTGTAGTTGTTATGTGAATTGATGATGAAGGGTACGTAAGCGCATTTCCCATTAGATCGCGCTAGGAGTGTGATGTTTCCCCATAGTTGTTCCTCGTGAATTTGTGTTTTTATATGTCTATGTCTAAGAAGGTAGGTGGAGATCATTTGTGTATCTCCTTGGTGTAAATTATTGAAGATGAATGTTAATGGATAGTTAGCTTATGCGAGGTATCTAGCTGTCATCCTTGTTAGATAAGTTTGTAGGTTGGGGTTGTTTCCGTGAATGTGTTATGGAAAATCCTACAAGTACAAGAGGCCACATTGAAGGCAGAGAGTATTGTGGAAATAAGGTATTTTCTCTTGCTTGTATAGCAGTTGGTCTTGATTTGAAAGGTACCTTATAGGTGTTATGATCAAAATACCAAAGGCTGGAAAAATGCAATCCTGTATCAGATATGCGATCGCAAAAACCATTATGTGGTATGCATAACCGATTTGCGATCGCAAATCTGGTCGCAAATTGGACCGGTGTAGCCCAGTTTTGGGCACCGAGTTTTGCAACGCATTTGCGGCCAGCATACCCATTCTGTGGTCCATTATGCGACCACAGAACTGAATTCGGAGGGTTAACTTCCTATTTTCATAACCCGATCCCATTTTAATATATAGGCTTTGGGGTTCATTTTGGGGTGATTTAATAAGCATTCTAGAGAGAGGTGAGAGCATTTAAGAGAGATAAGGAGGAACCCAATATTAAAATCATCCAATCTTGCATCAATCTTCAAGAATCAAAGAACCCAATCTCAGGTTCTTCATCTAAGAGGTAAGGTTCTATACATTAGACTTTAATTTCAAATTTTAGGTATAAGAAAGGATTATTGAGGTATGATTCTTGGATGTAATATCATTATGTATACATGCATGTACAAATTAGGTTTGTGGGAAGATTGTTGAATATAAATAAGTAGAGATTGGGTTGGGGAATGAAGGAAACTATATGAAGAGATTTGAAATCAAGATGCTCAACTAGTATTTGATAAAATGCTCAAATGAGCTAAAACCATGAATACCTTCCTAACTTGTTTTCAATTTTGTTTTGTCTCAAAGTAGATTGGGATTGCTAGAAATTCCAGAACATCGTAGTAACTTAAGAAAAGCCTAAACAAGGTATGTATGGCTAAAACCCCATCTTTTAGAGATTGAGCTTCATCGTTGTTTGTGTGAATATGGTAAGATTAAAGTTGAATTGTTGCATTGATTGTTATTTTACACGGTTTGGTGTTGTAACCTCATATGTGTGAAAAATGTGTCTCAACATGATCAACGTTCTATCTTAATAACTTGAAAGGCACAAAGATATGAAATTTGTATTGAAATGCTTAGACCTTAAATCGAGATTGAAGTTGCATATATTGTGACATCTATGTGAAGTCTTATCCATGCTTACAATTGAAATTGCTCTTGTGAGCACCTACTATCCCAAATGGCAAAGCTAATATTAAAATTGGGAATAATGTAAAAATGCGGCCTAGTACCAACAATGATGTGATAAGTTGTGGCCCCAAGTGTGTATGAAATGATATATGTGAAATTAATTGATTAATGAGAAGGGAACAATGCCTTGGTAAGGCGGCCTAGCCGATCGGGCCGAGATCGGACTCCGCTCTAGATAGCGGTGGTGTTGTGAATGAATTCTGGAAAAGAAAAATGAGATTGTGATTGAAATGTATATCTCAAATGAGGCAACCTAGCTGATCAGGTCGAGATCGGACTCCGCTCAAGGTAGCGGTGGTATTGGAAACAAATGAGTAATAGTATGGAATCCCCCAAACTAAAAGTTATGGAAACATGATGTGAAAGTTGTATGATTCCTTTCTTTGATAATGTGGTGATCGTTTAAAGTATCGACTTATACTTATGATTTATTATTCTTGTATGAAAGTTCTTTCTAACTAGATGGTGTTTAGTTATACTTACTAGTGCTATTCGATGGCACTAACCTCCCTTTTACAGGGGGCGCTACGTCTTTAAATGGATGTAGGTTATTCTATGGAAGGCAGTGTTGGTCGCAGCTAGTGCCGCATCATCCCTTTAGCTGACTTGGTGAGCCCCACTTCGTTTCGGGGTCCTATTTCATCTGTTTATTACTCCCTCTGTTCTATTTTATGTGAACCTATTTCTTTTTTAGTCCGTTCCAAAAAGAATGAACCCTTTCTAAATTTGGTAATAATTTAGCTTAAAGTTACAACTCTACCCATAATGAGAAGCTTTTATAACAACACAAATACTCTAGGTCCCATTTGGACTTGTTTAGGACCAGAAATTCCAAGTCTTCATTTTTTTCTTAAACTCCGTGCCCAGTCAAACAGGTTCACATAAATTGGAACGGAGGGAGTATGTACTTTATATTTGAGGTGTAGCCAGAGCCTTGTTACCGGCATTTCTATATTACATTACTCTTCAGTTGTATTTAGAGGCTCCGTATATAAGTTGTGGGTAGTGTCGGGTATTGGAATTAAAGTAAAAATATTGATGTTTGGCAAGATTTATAAAACTTGAAATATTTTGATAATTATGATTTAAGCTGCTAATAGAAATGAAATAGAAGTTGTTAATGAAATACTTACTAAGTATGATTAATGGAGTCCATCCCCTATTTATTCATGAACTAGTTTGGGTAGAGTGAAACCTAACAGGCTTGCTCAATTGGGTTTACTCGGTTGAGCGCCGGTCGTGCTCCTCGGTTTTTGGGGCGTGACAAGTTAAGAGATTGATAGCCCCAATTAAAGGGTTAAACCTAGAGATAGTAATACCCGACTTGAGCCTATATTGCTTGCACAATTTTAACACCCAATTGGTCTTGAGAAAGTCAATTAGGGCAAGGTCACTCAAGCTACCAAGAGGTATAGAGTGAGTAGTGTCGTGCATTGGCTATATCGCGATCCCAAACATAACAACCTTGCCTTAGGATTTAGAACCCGTCAAGTATTCACCTAGGAGAAAGTCACTTCCCTAGTGCCTTATTAACCATTTAGAAAACCTTACAAGAATTTATACTTATCTTAATTTCGCATCTCATTAGCATAAAATTAGAAGTAACAAACAAACAATTATGATTGGAAGTGTAATCAAGAGCACTATGGATTGTTGTAGCTCCTTGTGGATTCAATCTCGACCTTCTCAGGTAAAAGCTGCATCGACCACTCTTGCGACTCTGTAATGATGTAGGGTTTGACCCAATCAACAAGCTTAACAACTTGGTGATTCTGGTCTAGAGCTTTCACCGGTGACTACGAACAGAGTCGGCGACTGGATAACTCAACGACGACCTCGAACCCTCTTTTTTGCCGCTTGAACGGGACTCAGACAAGAAACCAACAGAAGCACTCACCGAAACTCGATAAGAAAGCTCGAGACTCTCCGAAAAAGGAGATGAGATTTTCGTTGATGGACTTTTCTCCAACTGGTCTCAAGCTGGCCAAAAGCTAAAGGAGAAGGGGTGTTCGGGATATGGCCTGAAACTAAGGATTTTCTTTGAAATTGAAGAAAGGAAATCAAGGACTGACTTAAAACTCTAGAATTTGTTTTCAAAATTTTATTAGATCTTATCTATGGAAGTGTGCATCAAAACATATTTTCCTTCTCCTCCATTTGTCAATCCCTGACCTCTTTGTGTTTTTCTATCTCCTCCTTCCTCTCTATCTATGTGTGTCTGTGAATTTATTTGAGTTTCAAAAGAGTTAATATTTGCTCTCAAGGATTGAGAGAGATGAAAGCCTCCAAAAGGTCTGTTCGCAAGAGCCCTTCGAAATTAGGAACGACAGCCATCCAAAAAATGAGGAAGGATGGGTAACGTTGAAACTTAGGGTGTAGGAATTAGGGTTTTTAAAAGGTTTTAATTTGGGTGTAAAGGGTATTGGGCTCAATATTTTGGGCTATTCAAAATTGGGCCTTTTCAACCCAAAATCTTAATTCTTTTTCTATAAATAATGTAAAATCTATACTATAAAATACATAACTAATTCTAATTAATTAAAATAAATAATATTATATTGTAAAACTTTTTTTGGTATTTTTCAAGATTACATAAAAATAAAAATAGATAAAAATAGGTGAAAATAGTATTACTACATTAAGTACTAATTAACCTTAAATTAAATAGACTTGAAACTATTTTAGTGTTTTCGATTTTTTTTAAATACTAAATAAAATAACAATAAAATTAGTATATTTGAATCCTAGAAAAATTCAAATAACTCAATAAATATATAAAATATTCAAAACTGCTAATATAGCTTGAAGACGTAGCGGGTCAAAAATTACATGCCTACAATTATTACCATTGGGATTGATAACCAAGTGTTCAGGAAGAACTAAATCATCTTTTATTGGATGCTCTTCTTCGTTTTCGACATGAAGCAAGAAGACGCTGAATACTGGATATGTTCTTAATTTATAGTTCTTGTTGGTTGAATCTTTTTTGTTTGAGGCCAGAAGTATAACTTTGGTAAGCTAGCTTTTACAGTCTCTGCTTTTGTCGATTTTGGAACTACTGTAGTACTTGATAGAAATCACCTCCCAAACCATTAATTTTTTATCAAACGGTTCATTAATATCCAATATATCTCTAGAACTCCAAACAATTATTTCGATTATTTGACACTTAGCCAAAAGTGCTTCACCCCATATTATTAAATTTTCTTTCCATATAAATTTAGCACCAATGCTCTGCTTTGACATATGTGTGATGGTTATTTAAGTTGTTTGAAGAGGTACATCAAATCTAAAATGGGCGGTCTCACAATAACAGTGTCATTGTGAGATGCCTGTTATTATTGCTAACAGTGTCATGCCTCTTGATATGATATTTGCAAGTAATGCATGACATCGAAATATTATTTGATTCTGCCAGAGGCATCTACAATGAATAATCTCGTTATACCAGAGCCGACTCTTTATAATATAGTCGTGAAAACTTGTTCATGTTTAGGATTTAGCTTTGATTGTGTTTCCTAAAACACTTGTACAGCACTTTGGTTCATAATAATTGTGACGACCCAAAGGGGTCATCACTGTTTTCTTATCTATTCTGAGCTTCCAAGACCTTGAAAACCTTATTTATAGTCGCCTCGATTTTTGTGTGCAGTCCGTACGCATAACTGAAAGCTCAAATATGAAATTCTGTAAAAATTTGCTAAGTTTTGATATTAAAATAAATAAATTTGACTTCGGTCAACTTTTTGGGGCAACGGACCCGGACCAGTGATTTGACAGTCCCTGAAGGTTCGTAGAAAAATATGGGACTTGGGCGTATGCCTGGAATCGAATTCCGAAGTCCTAGGCCTGGGAAAAGAATTTTTGAGCAAAATTGTTTTCTGAAAATATTTAAGGAAAATGAAAATGAAATTTGATTAAAGAGTGATGGTATCGGGTCTGTATTTTAGTTCCGGCACCCGGTACAGGTCTTATATGTGGTTTAAGCGCTTCCTGTAAAGTTTGGTTGAAAACGGACGTCGTTTGACATGTTTCGGGCTTAAAATGGAAAATTTGAAGTTTTATGAAATTTGGAAGAAATCTTAGATTTAAAGGCTTAATTCATGGTATATGATGTTATTTTGGCGATTTGATCATACGGTTAAGTTCGTAGGATGTTGTTGAGCTAGTGTATGTGTTTGGGTAGGAGCCCCGAGAGCTCGAGAGTGTTTTGGAAGTGTCTCGGAGTGATTTCGGACTTAGTAAAATTGCAGAAATAGTACCGTGTACAGTACCTCCCGTGAACAG
>MU744028.1:15944-26752 GCA_026770625.1 Nicotiana glauca | reverse complement strand
TACCTGAATCTATTACTAGTTTTGGCATTTAATTGGTGATTTTAGTTGGGAAAATCTTGAAAACCCTCTTGGTTTAATTTGAAGATTTGAGGGTCGAGTTGATGTCGGATTCTAGTAAAATTGGTATGGTTGGACTCATGGTTGGATGAGGTTTCATATTCAGTAATTTTTTACGGGTTCCGAGATGTGGGCCCCACAGGTGAATTTTTAGTGCAATTTCTAATTTTAAATGGAAAATGTAAATTTTCATATGGAATTAATTCCTATAATTTTTATTGAGTGAATCGAATTGTTTATGACTAGATTTGATAATTTTGGGCACGAATTTGCGAGGCAAAGGCTTGTTGGTATTCTGAGTTGGTTACAAAGCGAGGTAAGTGTTTGATATACCTTAGCTTGAGGGAATTGGAGTTGAGTCTTATTTGTTACTTGCTAATTGTAGAGTACGATGTATAGGCATGGTGACGAGTATCTATACATTGGTGTCTAGTATGACTGTGAGTCTTTATGTTATGAATATTTGGATTTTGCCATACCTTCCATGTCTAAATAATGATTTGTATATATATTGTGAAAAGTATGTAAAGGAAATTACGGTGCTTAATATTTGAGGAGCGTTGGCTCAACTTATAAATGAATTGCTGAGTAAGAATGAAAGAAAGAAAAAGAATCATTTAATTATTCCCTCGCCAAAATAATTATGGAATTGTGATATATATTCCTTGAATGGAAATTGTATTGTACATTATTGAGTCCTTATTGGGCCCTATTAATATTTTCTAGTTTATTCCCTCGCCCCTTAATTGTGATTGTTGTTTGGGTGAGTAAACATGATAAATGAGATTTGTGGATCGGGTTGCACGTCGCGGCATGATGAAATAGTAAATGATATGGATCGGGTTGCACGCCGCAACAGATGTTAAATGATAAATGATATGGATTGGGTTGTACGCCCAGGCATGATTAAATTATAAATAATATTTGAGGAGCGGGTTGCACGCCGTAACAGTGATAATTGTGGATTGGGTTGCACACCGCGGCATGATGAAATAGTAAATGATATGGATCGGGTTGCACGCCGCAACAGATGTTAAATGATAAATGATATGAATTGGGTTGCACGCCGCGGCATGATTAAATGATAAATAACATTTGAGGAGCGGGTTGCACGCCGCAACAGTGTTGATATATATTGGGATCAGGTTGCGCGCCGCAACAGTTGATGATACAAGTGTGTTTAATTTGGATATTGTGTTTAATGTGGATAATGGTTTCCTTGTTCACTGTAAAATTCTAAACTGCCTTAGACTGTTACTCTGGAATTATTATTAGTACTGTTATTACTTCTATGATATGTTTTTCCCTTCCCATTTTTACTTGTCTATTTCTGTTTATTATCCGCTGTATATTATATAACTGCACATGTTTATGTGAGTGTCTGGTTCTAGCCTCGTCACTACTTCGTCAGGGTAGGCTAGACACTTACCAGCACATGGGGTCAGTTGTGCTGATACTACACTCTGCGCTCTTTTTGCGTAGATACAGGTTTTGGACAGCAGTAGCAGTAGTAGTGTGATGTGTTAGCATTTTGATCAGCGAGGTAGCCTTGCAGGTGTTCGTAGGCCCGGCGTCTCCTCTATCTTATTTTCAGTCTGTTATCTCATGTATTCAAGACAAACAGTTTTATATTTATTTCATCGGTTGTGTTACTATTCTTAGAAGTTCGTGAGTATTGTGAAACGGGTTCTTAGGTAGAGGTTTATGTTGAATTTCTACATTTCACTAGTTTTATTAACTTAATTCTTCTGCGCATTTAATTTATTTTGCTGTATTTAACTATTATTGTTAAATTGCTAAAAGAAGTAATTTCGATAACGAAAGAGATAGATAAAAGTTGGCTTGCCTAGCTCCTATTAGTAGGCGCCATCACGACTCCTGAGGGTGGGAAATCCGGGTCGTGACAAGTTGGTATCAGAGCTCTAGGTTACATAGGTCTCACAACTCACGGACAAGCTTAGTAGAGTCTGAGGGATCGGTACGGAGACGTCTGTATTTATCCCCTAGAGGCTACAGAGTTAGGAAAAAGTTTCACATTTGTTCTTTCTTGTCGTGCGGTTCTGTTTCTCAAAGCTAATTGAATTTCTACTCTTGTCTTTCCACGAACGACGAATTCACGTACCACTGCTTCAGCCTAACAATGGCACAGACCGGTGATAGATCAACTACGACTTCAGAAGTTTTGCAAAGGTCGGATAGGTTTCACCAAACTCTTCGCTACCAGTTTCAGCGGTGCATCTTTTGAGGACCTATAGGATTTTTTTGACCACTGCTATGAGTCATT
The DNA here is from genome assembly GCA_026770625.1 of Nicotiana glauca. Lineage (NCBI taxonomy): Eukaryota > Viridiplantae > Streptophyta > Magnoliopsida > Solanales > Solanaceae > Nicotiana > Nicotiana glauca. The sequence goes on along the minus strand of MU744028.1, from coordinate 24,411 downwards.
GCAGAACGTGAGAATAGTCGAAAGCGAGGGGTTGATTTTGCTGTGCTTCGGATGACAAGTAGAGGTAGCGGAAAGATAATGTATTTACCAGACCAGTTGTGGTTCCAACGGAAGATGCAGACGTAATCAAGAGATTGTCTAATGAATCATGTAGGGGTTCAACGGACCTTGACGTCTGGCTGATTTATTTGAGTTGTGAAGGACAAATATTGTGGATTATCGGATGTTATGACCTTTGACTTAGCGCCAAATGGGAAATTCCACTATCAGTGAATGGATCGTATGTTCATGTCTTATGTCAGTTTTGGCTTGGAATGTATATATATGGTACGGAAAGGTTCCCCAATAATTTATACATATTTAAGGCTTGGTACTTTGTGGGGGTAAGGTTGGAACTTGTGGTAAGTCTGCCTCCTTAATAATCCAACTCTTTAGTATCAAGGGAGTTAGGGAAACAACTTTAAATTTACAAAAGGTCTACTCAGTGTGGCACTCACGGTTGCGGATTTGGGGTGCTTTGGAGGAAATACAGTGGTAGAAGACCTTCTCGACTATGTGGTTTGTGCCAAGATTTATCTGTATGGAGTTTTACCTTTGTGATCGTTGTGCGTAAATAGGGGTAAGAATCGCCCCCAAAGAATAATGAAGAGTATATAAATAAATATAGTAGCTCAGCAGTGTTAAGCCAGCATAGCAAAAGAGGAAATTGGCCGCCAGTGTTTGTGGCAAGCCTACGAAGAGGGTAGACTGGCCAATGCAACATCACCTATTCAGCTCTATTTTAAGAATTGTTCTGAAGGAGTTTACCTCTCGGATTTTCTACAATATGTGGTATATATGATTTTAACGGTTGTGCCAGGTCACCATGACAGTGTCAGAATATGTCATCAGGTTCAATAAGTTAGCTGAGCCCTCAAAAGAATTGTTATGAATGTGGTAGTATTAGGCACATCATGGAAAAAATTGTCCTAGACTTGGAGAAATATAATTTATGAAAGTACTCGAGCTATGTGCCCCATTGCAGTCAATACTCAGCTTACATGGCCAGCCAGAGGTAGGGGTCAGGGTGTTAGAGGTGGAGGTGAGACTCTTAGAGGTGGAAACCCAGCCGTTATTATATTTTCTATGGTATGACTGAGGTAGCAAGACTAGATGATGTCGTTACTAGTACGGTTTTGAATAATTATTAAGTAACGATTTTCTTAATTTGATTCGATTCTGAGTAACGTGGCAAGTCCTTCTATTGTGCTCCATTTATGAGCGAGCTTCGTAATTCTGAGATCCGCTTATATGAATGCCCCTGTTGAGAGATTCGACGAAGATGGATAAGTCTATCATTATATGTTTTGATATTTTTAAATGAAAAAAACATTTGAAAGAAGAAGAAATGAAATATTTCGGTTGGCACGCCGTGCATAATACTTGTGACTTAGAACTAAGATGAGATCCTCGCATTCTAATGTAATGAGAAGTATATAAATCGTAACTATTGAGTTTTAGACTACGAGATATGGTTATGGTCGTACCTATGAAGCGTTTTAGGTCTAAATATCATTATGATAATGCCTTGCTTGTAATGCGCAGGTTAGTGTTATTGATATATACTTTATGGTGTTTTGTCGGGTTATGGAAATATGGTTAGGAGTTGTTTTGGTGTTACTCTGATAGGTGGATAGGCCCAGTTACAGGGGAGACTCTGCCAAAATTTTTGAAGAACTTGGGAGTTAGAAAAACAAAATTGGGATATTCATAATCTTCATTAATGACATAGTGATATACTCCCGCAGCCAGGAGGAGCATGAGCAGTATCTCAGAGTGGTTCTTCAAACTCTGAAGGATAGTCAGTTATATGCTAAGTTTTCAAAGTGTGAGTTTTGATTAAGTTCAGTTGCATTTCTAGGTCATATTGTATCCGCAGAGGGTATTCAGGTTGATCTGAAGAAGATTGAGGCAGTCAAGAACTGGCCTAGACCTACCTCAATTACAAAGATTCGTAGTTTCTTGGGATTGGCAGGTTACTATCATCGGTTCGTGGAGGGGTTCTCATCTATCGCAGCCCCGATGACCAAATTGACCTAGAAGGGTGCCTGGGTCAGATGGTCGTATGAGTATGAGGCGAGCTTTCATAAACTCAAGACAGCTCTAACTACGGCACCAGTATTGGTTTTGCCCACAGGTTCAGCGCTTTATACCGTCTATTGTGATACTTCCCGTATTGGCTTGGTGCAGTGTTGATGTAGGATGGCAAGGTCATTGCCTATGCTTCAAGGCAATTAAAGATTCACGAGAAGAACTATCCAGTGCATGATTTGGAGTTGGCAGCTATTGTGCACGCATTGAAGATTAAGAGGCACTATTTATATGGCGTGGCATGTGAGATGTTCACTAATCACAAGAGTCTTTCGTACCTGTTTAAGCAAAAGGAGTTGAAGTTGAGGCAGAGAAGGTGGTTGGAGTTGTTGAACGATTATGACATCGCTATTTTATATCAACCTGGAAAAGCCAATGTGGTGGCCGATGCCTTAAGTAGGAAGTTAGCCAGTATGGGCAGTCTTGCTTTTATTCCGGTCTGTCAGAGGCCGCTTGCCTTGGATGTTCAGGCTTTGGCCAGTCGATTTGTGAGGCTGGATATTTCTGAGCCTAGTCGAGTGCTAGCTTGCACGGTTGCTCGTTCTTCATTATTGGAGCATATCCGTGATCAGCAGTTTGACTATCCTCATTTGTGTGTCCTTAGATACACGGTGCAGCGAGGAGGTGCCAAGCAGGTTACATTAGACGTTGATGGAGTTTTGAGGTTGCAAGGGCGAATTTGTGTACCAAATGTGGATGGGCTTTGAAATTTGATTTTAGAGGAGGTCCATGATTCCACGTATTCTATTCATCCAGGCGCCGCGAAGATGTATCAAGATTTGCGGCAGCATTATTGGTGGCGTAGAATGAAAAAGGATATTGTAGCATATGTAACACGGTGTTTGAACTGTCAACAGGTTAAGTATGAGCATCAGAAGCCTGGTGGTTTATTTCAGAGGTTTGAGCTTCCCGAGTGCAAGTGGGAGCGGATCACTATGGACTTCGTTACTGGACTTTCGTTGACTCGGAAGAAATTTGATGCAGTTTGGGTCATTGTTGATAGGCTGACCAAGTCAGCACATTTCATTCCTGTAGTAGTCTCTTATTCATCCGAGAGGTTAGCTGAGATTTATATCCGGGAGATTGTTCGCCTTCATGGTGTGTCGGTATGTATCATTTCGGATCGAAGTACGAAGTCTACCTCGCGTTTCTGGAAAGAAGTTCAGTGAGAGTTAGGCACCCAGGTGTAGTTGAGCACAACATTTCATCCTCAAACGGACGGGCTGTCAGAACGGACTATTCAGATATTGGAGGATATGATCCGAGCTTGTGTTATTGACTATGGAGGTTCGTGGGATCAGTTTTTGCCTCTAGCAGAGTATTTCTACAACAGCAGCTACCATTCAAGTATCCAGATGGCTCCTTATGAGGCTTTACATAGTAGGCGGTGTCGATCTCCGGTTGGATGGTTTGAGCCGGGAGAGGCTCGGTTGTTGGGTAAAGATTTGGTTCAGGAGGCCTTGGACAAGATCAAGACCATTCAGGATAGGCTTCGTACAACTCAGTCCAGGAAAAAGAGCTATGCAGATCGTAAGGTTCGAGATGTAGCTTTCATGGTTGGGGAGTGGGTATTGCTCCAAGTGTCGCCTATGAAGGGCGTGATGAGATTTGGGAAGAAGGGCAAGCTTAGCCCTAGGGTCATTGGTCCATTTGAGATTCTTGATTGAGTGGGAAAGGTGGCGTATAGACTTGCATTGCCGCCTAGATTATCAGTCGCGCATCCTGTTTTTCATGTATCTATGCTCCGAAAATATCATGGTGATCCAGCCCACGTGTTAGATTTCAGCACTGTCCAATTGGACAAGGACTTGTCTTACGAGGAGGAGCCAGTGGCTATTTTGGACCGGCAGGCTCGTCAATTGAGAGCCAAGAGTTTTCCCTCTGTTCGTGTTCAGTGAACAGGTCAGCCTCCTAAGGCTTTGACCTGGGAGCCTGAGTCTTATATGCGGAGCCGTTATCCCCATCTATTCCTCGACTCAGGTACTTCCTTCTTATGTCCGTTCGAGGACGAACGGTTGTTTTAGAGGTGGAGACTGTGACGACCCAAAGGGGTCATCACTATTTTCGTATCCATTCCGAACTTTCGAGACCTTAAAAACCTCATTTATAGTTGCCTCGATTTTGCGTGCACAGTCCGTACGCGTAGCTGGAAGCTCAAATATGAAATTCTATGAAAATTTACTAAGTTTTGATATTAAAATAAATAAATTTGACTTCGGTCAACTTTTTGGGGGAATGGACCCAAAACCGTGATTTGACAGTCCCGGAAGGTCTGTAGAAAAAAATGGACATGGGCGTATGACCGAAATCAAATTCCGAGGTCCCGGGCCTGAGAAAAGAATTTTTGAGCAAAATTATTTTCTGAAAATATTTAAGGAATATAAAAATGAAATTTTATTAAAGAGTGATGGTATCGGGTCCGTATTTTTGTTCCGGCACCCGGTACAGGTCTTATATATGGTTTAAGCGCTTCCTATAAAGTTTGGTTGAAAACGGACGTCGTTTGACATGTTTCGGGCTTAAAATGGAAATTTTGAAGTTTTATGAAATTTGGAAGAAATCTTAGATTTAAAGGCTTAATTCATGGTATATGACATTATTTTGGCGATTTGATCGCACGGTTAAGTTCATAGGATGTTGTTGAGCTAGTGTATGTGTTTGGGTTGGAGCCCCGAGGGCTCGGGAGTATTTTGGAGGTGTCTCGGAGTGATTTCGGACTTAGTAAAATTGCAGAAACATTACCGTGTACAGTACCTGTGAACAGTATCGTGTACAGTACCATGTGCAATACCCTGTGAACAGTACCGTGTACAGTACTCCATAAACAGTAAAAACGCGTGAACAGTAATCCGAATTCAGGACAGAATGTTTATATCTGAGAATGTGAACAATAAACCCGAATCCATTTTTGTCAAATTGGAGCTCGGGAAGAGGCGATTTTGGGGAGATTTTCAGAGAGAACAACGGGATAAGTGTTCTTAACTTAATTTTGGTTAGATTACCTGAATCTACTACTAGTTTTGGCATTTAATTGGTGATTTTAGTTGGGAAAATCTTGAAAACCCTCTTGGTTTAATTTGAAGATTTGAGGGTCGAGTTGATGTAGGATTCCAGTAAAATTGGTATGGTTGGACTCATGGTTGGATGAGGTTTCATATTCAGTAATTTTTGCCGGGTTCCGAGACATGGGCCCCATGGGTAAATTTTTAGTGCAATTTTGAATTTTAAATGGAAAATGTAAAATTTCGTATGGAATTAATTCCTATAATTTTTATTGAGTGAATCGAATTGTTTATGACTAGATTTGAGAATTTCGGGCACGAATTCACGAGGCAAAGGCTTGTTGGAATTCGGAATTGGTTACAAAATGAGGTAAGTGTTTGATCTACCTTAGCTTGAGGGAATAGGAGTTGAGTCTTATTTGTTACTTGCTAATTGTAGAGTACGACGTATAGGCATGGTGACGAGTATCTATACATTGGTATCTAGTACGACCGTGAGTCTTTATGTTGTGAATATTTGGATTTTGCCATACCTTCCATGTCTAAATAATGATTTGTATATATATTGTGAAAAGTATGTAAAGGAAATTGTGATGCTTAATATTTGAGGAGCGTTGGCTCAACTTATAAATGAATTGCTGAGTAAGAATGAAAGAAAGAAAAAGAATCATTTAATTATTCTCTCGCCAAAATAATTATGGAATTGTGATATATATTCCTTGAATGGAAATTGTATTGTACATTATTGAGTCCTTATTGGGCCCTATTAATATTTTCCAGTTCATTCCCTCGCCCCTTAATTGTGATTGTTTTTTGGGTGAGTAAACATGATAAATGAGATTTGTGGATCGGGTTGCACGCCGCGGCATGATGAAATAGTAAATGATATGGATCGGGTTGCACACCGTAACAGATATTAAATGATAAATGATATGGATCGGGTTGCATGCCGCGCCATGATTAAATGATAAATAATATTTGAGGAGCGGGTTGCACACCGTAATAGTGATAATTGTGGATCGGGTTCCACACCGCGGCATGATGAAATAATAAATAATATGGATCGGGTTGCACGCCGCAACAGATGTTAAATGATAAATGATATGGATCGGGTTGCACGCCGCGACATGATTAAATGATAAATAATATTTGAGGAGCGGGTTGCACGCCGCAACAGTGTTGATATATATTGGGATCGAGTTGCGTGCCGCAACAGTTGATGATACAAGTGTGTTTAAGTGGATAATGGTTTCCTTGTTTGCTGTAAAATTCTAAACTGCCTTAGACTGTTACTCTGGAATTATTATTAGTACTGGTATTACTTCTGTGATATGTTTTTCCCTTCCTATTTTTACTTGTCTATTTTTGTTTATTATCCCTGTATATTATATAACTGCATAGGTTTATGTGAGTGCCAGGTTCTAGCCTCGTCACTACGTTGCCGGGGTAGGCTAGACACTTACCAGCACATGTGGTCGGTTGTGCTGATACTACACTCTGCGCTCTTTTTGCGCAGATACAAGTTTCGGACAGCAGCAGCAGTAGTAGTGCGAGTGTTAGCATTTCGATCAGCAAGGCACCGAGGTAGCATTGCTGGCGTCCGCAGGCCCGGCGTCTCCTCTATCTTATTTTCAGTTTGTTATCTCATGTATTCGAGACAAACAGTTTTATATTTCTTTTAAACGATTGTGTTTAGTATTCTTAGAAGTTCGTGAGTATTATGACACCAGTTCTTGGGTAGAGGTTTATGTTGAGTTTTCGCATTTCACTAGTTTTACTAACTTAAGTCTTCCGCTCATTTAATTTATTCCGCTGGATTTAATTATTATTGTTAAATTGTTAAAAGAAGGAATTTGTATAACGAAAGAGATAGATAAAAGTTGGCTTGCCTAGCTACTATTAGTAGGCGCCATCACAACTCCCGAGAGTGAAAAATCCGGGTCGTGACAATAATATACTAACCTTTTTTACTTTGTGTTTTAACACTCTTTTTATGGAATAAATTTTTGTACCCTATGATTTTTTTTAAACTTGAATAAGAATTTTGCTCATACGATGAATTAAAAAATAATTGAATTGTATCTTTTGCTAAATGATTAATTAAAAGATTTAATTATCTTATTTTAACATAAAAATAATTTATTCTAAGTTGATCCATATCTTAATATTAGTCCATCCCTTATTTTGAATATTTAATCTTATTATAATTTTATCCACTATAAATTTTATTTTCAAAGAGTAAAAAATTATATGACATATCACTTTTAGATCTTTATGTTTGTAGAATTATTAGTGGTATTGACTCTTACGAACCATTTTTTTCTCTTTCTCACCCATTTATATTCTTATATATTTTCTTAGTTGTTGTTAAATAATTGAATATTTTTCAATATTACACGAAAAATTGATAAAATAATATTACTTGAGTAGGAAAATAGTTCAAATATAATATAGAAATATATTATCATGGGGTTTTTTCCTCTCAATTGTATCTCTTTATGCATTCCATTTAATATTACTTTTATTTTTTATTCGTATTGGAAATTATTTAGTGGTAATGTATTGCCAATACGGAGGATTCTTATGAAATTAATTTCATTCAACCTTCCTACATATTTTTAATAACAATTTAATAGACAATATTTTATTAAATTTAAAATCTTAAATATTAAAAATTAGCATATAGGGTATTATAGTTCAAAAAATAGGTTATTGCAGTTATGCCCTTTCCCTATGAGTTCTTCTGATTAATGTTTTAGGGATATTTTGATATATTAATATTGTATTTATGCTTTTATAATTATAAAGGCTCTCATTTTTCTAAATGGATTTGGACAATATAATACATTCTCAAATTAAATTAGTAATGTGACATTGTAATACGTTCTGAAATTAAATATAACGACCCGACCGGCCGTTTCGAGCCCTAGCGCGTCATTCAACAGTCTGAGGCCATGAGCATCTTCATTTAAGGTATATTGACTTGTTCGCATGGTTGAAATTTAAATACAGGAAGATCGGAGTTAAACTTAAATGAAAATTCTCATTTGAGAAGCTTAAAGTTGAAAGAATGAACTAGGATTGGATCTTTGAGTAAACGACCTCGGAATCGGGATCTGAAGGTTCCAGTAGGTTCATATGAAGATATCGGACTTGTAACGACCCGGCCGGTCGTTTTGAGTACTAGCGCTCCGTTCAGCAGTCGGAGGCCATGAATAGATTTATTTCAGGTATTATGACTTGTTCGCATGGTCGGAATTTAAGTTCAGGGAGATCGGAGTTAAATTTAAATGAAAATTCTCATTTCAGAAGCTTTAAGTTGAAAGAATGAACTA